>WBMY01005793.1:136582-188761 GCA_013397315.1 Donacobius atricapilla
AAAAAAAAAGAAAAAAAAGGTTTCCTTATCACATAGAAAGGGAGAGGTCTGAAATAAGAAACACTCCTCTGCAATCAATGCTATCTGAAAGATGAAGTGAACCACATGCATTGCTGGAAGCTGTGATAAAAGAGACACAGAAGAGGCCAGCTGAGGCCACCAGGGACCGTGGCAGCACAGGAGCATCACTGCCAGACTCCAGAGCATTTCAGAAAGACTCCAGGCAGCAACTGCACTGTTGTGACCCTCTGGAGAGCTTGTGGCACTGAAAATCCCTACAGGTCACATTAATGCCCCTTACTTCAGTATGACATTGCACAAACATCTAAAGCACCTCTACATCTGCTAAGTTGAGAACTGGGTGCTGTTAGACTCTCATTCCCTTCTTTTCTGATCCAAGTGACTTGGTGCAAAGTAATCCTGGCCCCTAAGATGTGATGCCAAGCTCAGGTGAGACCATAGCACAAAAGGAATTCAGACTCCTCTGTTGCCATTGAAACTTCCAGGACTGATCTCCAGAAAAATTCCAAAGGAGGCTTCCACTTTTCAGAAAATCCCAAAGGGCTGTAGCAGACACAAGCAGGGAATTCCTCAATTCCCACAAGGTGGATATGGCACTGAGCCAAGGTGGTTCAAATAAGAAATGGATCACAGCAACTCATTAAAAGACAAACTGCTTGATAAGCAAGCAAGACAGTCCAGCTTCAAATAAGTGATTTACC
Organism: Donacobius atricapilla; assembly: GCA_013397315.1. Lineage (NCBI taxonomy): Eukaryota > Metazoa > Chordata > Aves > Passeriformes > Mimidae > Donacobius > Donacobius atricapilla. The sequence goes on from WBMY01005793.1 coordinate 137,305, forward strand.
ATCTCCAGCTGGAAAAAATCAACAGCAATTTTCACATTTTGGAGAAAATCTTAATCAGGCAGAAATGAGAAAAATATGAAAATTGGGAAATGACTTGTGAAATAGCTGCATTTGTCCTGTGGATTTTCTAACAGCATTTGTATGGAGTGGAATGTTCCCATTGCCCTCCTAGGACCAAAGCCTCCCAGACTCCAAGGCAGTTTTCACACTGAAATATTCCTCATTGTTTCTCATAATACAGAGGCAGAAACCAAGCCCTCCCTTTCAGTTATGAAAGAATCATTAATTGTGATTTCTGCTGCGTTTGTGTTGCTTCCACTCCCATTGAAACCACTGACCTGAAGAGAGGTTTTATCTCTCCATCACATCTCTGTGTTGGGATAAGATCCAGCCAGAAGTTTCAGATGCTCAAAGGTTTCGGCATTTTCCCAAGATTCACAAGGAGTCTGGAATGAATGAGAAGGTCTCATGCTTGCTAGACATAGGGACTTGAAAGTGGAAAGAAACATAATTGAATGTGGAGGAGCACAGATGGGCCTTTAGGACAAGGGCACACATTGAAAATTGGAAACCAGGATGAGAAGCAGCAGAACTAGATAGAATTGCTCGTTCTGGTTAAAGCTAACTATGAACAGAACACATCTAAATCAGTGCTTAAGTGAGAGGCAGCAGCTGTCTTCATTTTAGGGGGAAAAAAGGAATTCTTCCTCTGAAAGGTTTTGGCGGGTGACAGCCAAGTCAGAGCACACTTTGAAAAGCAGAGTCAGAACAAGGAGCCTTACAGAGTCCACATGTCACTGTCCCTTGCTTAGTCCAAATTTCCATCACATTCAGAGATTTTTGTCCAGAACTAGGTACCAGGCTTTAGCTCAATATAAGAGCCTTCATTTCTCACTATGAAAATCAAATCACCCCCATTTTTTAGCAAAACTACCTTCTGCAAGGAAGCTTGTCTTGAATCTGCTCCATTTTTCTCTCCCCACAAAAAATGCTGCACTTAGATGAAAAAACTGTGGTTTCTCCTTGTATTTTTGGAAGAAGTTAATACTCTCTGCTGGAAAAAGGATGAGGAGGGAGAAAAAGATGAAAGAAATGATCACGTTCCAACCAGCAGTTCCTGGTTAGGTCAGAGGCAGCATTCAAGGGGCACAGGAAAAAGGGGCAGACACCAAAGAATCATCCCCAAAGACAGCTCTACCAAAAACTTCCCCTGCTTCTTCTCTGATCCCCATTATTCTCCAACTCCCCTTTGGAGAGGGAACTTGCTTCACCTCACCCTCCTGCACACAGTGTGAAGCTCCACCATGAATAACTGAGTTCTCATATCAGCTCAGTTGTCTGTTGCCGGTATCTTCTGCTGCCTTATGATTTTTTTTTCCCCACAGGGCTTTTCAATCAGTAGGAATCTTTTTGAAAGAGTTTCACAGTAATGCTTTGCACTTTCAGATTTTGAAGAATGGAAATTATTTCACCTTTGCAAGACTGATCTCTTACCAAAAAGCAACTGACAGACAAAAGAGAGAAAACAGACAGATACATGAATAAAATACAAAGGACAAGGAAAATGTGCCTGCTGGTGTACCCTATCCCGAAGTAAAAAAATCCTTTAGAACTCAGGTTAATTACCCATTGTATTCATCAATGTCTTTCCATTGATTTTTACAGGTTTCCTGGAGAAGACAGCTCTTATAAAAACCCGTGGGGAAAAAAAAAAAAAAAACAACCAAAAAAAACAACACAGTTTCAAGCCGCCCCTTTTATTGCCATTTTCATGGAAGACAAGAAAGGAGAACAGAGAGGTCAGGCACAGACCACAAGAATGCTGTGGTAAAGTAGCTGCTGAAAGCCATTCCAGGAAGCCAAATACCCAAATGAACTGACATATTCAGGCAAAGGGGAGCGCAGAAGATTTGCTGAAGTGCCTACACAGATTGAACAACACTAAACCCGTAATGGTCTTTTTCCACATTTGGAGGTGCCTCACACCCCCCATCTCCATCAGACCCAGATGCTTGTGGAAAGGCTGCACAGCAGCATGAGGCGTCACCCAGCCCCTCAGCAGAAAAGGAATAATAAAACCAAATCCGTCTCCAAATGTGTTTGGAGCAGCAGGTGCTGATGGTCCCACACCAGCAGAGGGAAACCAGTCTCTGGATCTGGATTCTTTCTCAGCCAGAGTTCTGTAGCTTGTGAGACTCATACTACTGAAAGGAACATGTTGCTCTAATTTAGCTGACTAAAAACCCAGACTCTTTCTGGGTTTTCTTAAAATCATCACTCCAGTCCACTTTTCCTCTTCCTTATTGAATCTCACTATTCTCAGCAAGTGGCATTACAGATCAAGCTTGCTCCTCACCTACACAACTTCCTGGCCACGGAAAATCAACCTTAGAGGGATTTATTACTCCTGTCCCTTATCAGGGGGAAGCAGGTGCAAGGGAAGCATCCATAATCCCAGAGGGATCTTCCACTTGGCAAACTTGCCCTGCTCTCACAGCATAATTGACAACCCTTTTGTCTTGGATTTGGTTACTGAAGCTACTCAACTACATTTAGGGTGTTTCATACACAAAAGCAGAGAATGTACATGTGTGTGTCCATGTGCACATCTGTGGGTGGTCATGTATGATATATACATTTCCTCTGGAAATTTCTAGGCTGCGCATTAGATCTGTACATATAACTGAGGTTTTCATTTGTTGTAACCACCCCATAATGTCTAGAAATGTATTTATGACTGTCTGAAGTATATGTGGATGACCAGCCCTGCAGGAATTGTTGGAGCTGTTCCTATACCACAAAAACACACCCTTAAAGCCATCAGAGACGTCCCACCCCAAAACTTGCTGAGAACAGGCAGGATGAAATATCAGAGGGAGATGAAGTTGGCTCTCACAAAGACCTTTTCCCAGTGCCTGATGAGGTACTGAAACACCTCAGACAGCCCTGTACTTTTAACAAGATGCTGCCAGAGGGCTCTTCCCAACCTCAAAGCCACGCACATTTTCTTCCCAACATCTTTTTAAAAATGATTCCTATTTGTAATTGTTCTTTGCCATCTCATCCAGTAAGAAATATTGACAGCAAGAAGTTCTCTATTATGCAGAAGAGGCTGATGATATTAAAACTACGTGGCACAGTCTTAAACCTTCACAAGCCCTCACTGTCAGATGGATCTCGGTTTCCTATCAATAAATGCAAAGTAGTGCCTTGTCAAATCCATCTTTTTCCTCACTTTCTCTCCTCCCCTATGCAAATTTGGAGAGGAAACCACAGGCTGAAGCTGGCACCAGTCCCTAGCAAGGAAAAGAAAGACTTACGTAAAGTAAACAAATCACTATCAACATCTTTTTCAATATGTCCTGAGGGTCCTCCCTGTCAGACTTCCTCAGAAACAAACCCAGTGCTGTTCCACAGGAGCTGGAGTCCCAATTTAATTGAACACAGCCCCACAATGAGAATAATATTTCATCATCCTCTCATGCCCAATTCCTTTTCCATGTGATTTGCATTTCCTCTGTTTTGCCCCATTAACATTTTATCATGGAGCACAGAGCGCTGCGTTTGAGCAGCCGAAGCCAGACCAAAAAACCCCTTGTGCATTCCAGCCAGAGGAGATGGATTACCCTGCGGCACAAGGAACTGCATAACCATAATATGATTACATTTAAATACCCATCACATTATTTGAAATGGTCTTTGATTGGCCAACAGGGGTTCTCCAGCTCTGGCTGGGAGCACAGAGAGCTGCACATCACAGGCAGGAGCAGAGGAACCACCTGGCACCTGGAGCAGCTGCTCCTGTAGAGCTGCAGAACAAAGTGGGGAAGAAAGACCCACCACCTTTATTGTTACTCCCTGGTAGCCATGCAATAATCCTGTTCTCTAAAGAGCAGAAAGTTCAACCTCAGTAAAGCACAACCTAACACTTCACAAAGCTGCTTCTTGTTCTCCCAGCAGGGAACCTCCAGGGATTGTGCATTAAAGTCATATTTGAAGATAAAGGGGGGGAAAATTCACAAGAGATACAGAAAATTGAAGGAAGAGACACCAAAGACCTAACCTGACAGGAAAAAAAAAAGGCAGAGAAAAGGAAGAGGTTTGAAAAGGAAAGCAAAGTGTTTAAATGGCAGAGGAGCTTAAGAAAACAGATATTCCTTTAAGGAACATGAGCATTAGCCTGATAGATAACACACCTTACCCACAGCTCCATTGTAACCAGAACTGAGCCTTAGAGGAATAAAGGAAATCAAAATATTTGACAGGAAAGCAACAAACTACAAGAAAAACCTTATTCGTTTTTCAGTCCTTGCTGACTTTCTTGCCAGAGCATCTCCAGAGAAAACTCCTCAGCCCATTTGAGTCAATGTGTATTTCAATGCGCACCACAAGGCCCTCTGGGCACTCAGCTTTGGAGACCCAGGTAATCTCCAAGATAAAGGCCACAGCCGCTTGATAAGTCTGCAAATTGCTGTCATCAGGGAAATAAGGACATTTGGTTCTGGGGGCAAACAGGATCAGCTTTGCAGTGGTGAACACCAGCTGGAAGAAAGTGGTAAAGGGTTGTTTTTTCTAATGAAATCTGCAGAAGAGAGTCATTCTACAGAACATTACCACAGGAACGGAGTGTAAAAACAAAAAGTGTCCTCCACATCCTAGTGTTAATTTAATGGTGAAAGGTTTGGGAAAATATTACAATGTATATGGAAGAAAGGGCTCTGAAAAAAACTCCACTGCAGATTAAGCACCAATGCACAAGAAGAAATACACTGACAGTGCCAGAAACCCCAGTATGAACCAGCATTGTAAAAGCTCTGCCAGGATTAACGAGCTATTCCATTCTTGGAAGACCCCAAATTCAAAGCAGCTTGCAGACCACATGAAATCCACCCAACACAACAGTCTGATGAAGTCACCATCCCAATGTCTGGTGGCTCGAGAATATTTCTGCACCACCAGAAATACATGTATATTTACTAAACAAATTTACAACAGACTCAGTGACTTAATCAACATCGTGTTATGAACCTCCTAGGAAATACCACCCAAATCCACAGATTTACCATTCTCCCTGCATACAGGAGCTTCAATGCATATCTTGAATACTAACACACTTGAGCTGTTATGGATCACAGGCAAAGACCCAATTGACAGCCCCTATTCTCATTGTGCCCTTCACAGCACATTTTGTTGCCCAAGGAGTGAAACCACAGACTCAGGAAGAGGGACAATGTCAGGGAGACGCTTCCAGAGGGTCTGGAGAGCCTGGGAAGGGAGGAGCAGAGCCCTGGGATAAATAACAGCTGTACCAATGGAGCTGAGCTTCCCTTCTTCATCCTCCTCCCTTAAAACCTGGGTGAGGGATTCAGACCCAGCCCACATGTGGGGCAGAGGGAGGTGGTGGTGCTCGCTGGCAAAAGTAACAACTCTATTTTTATTCCTGATCCTCCTGCCAATGAGAGATGTGTGTCTATCCTGGTAGTCTCAACACCGTGCTGGGCAGGTTATTTACTGCACTAAGTTGCTCCTGAGATTAGGGCTTCATTTCTCTGTTCATTACTGCTGGGCTACCCAGAAACACCAGGCTGCTGGCAGCACTCTGTTTTGTTATTAAGAGAAAGAACCACATCATTTATTTTGGAAGAACAAAGCATTGTCACAGAGACTTTTTGGTTTTGTTTTTTTTTGGCCACAATAGCTGCCCAGAACGCTGTCAGAAGAAACCTTTTGTCTCCTAGTTAATCTGCACCGGGAAATGATGGAGTGATGAGCTTGCTGCTAATAAATAGATGAGCATCTGCCTCTCTTCAACTGAGAAATCCTTCCCACCACCATGTGCAGCCCAGGGCAGCGTGCTGGGCCTGATTAACACCATCCCAGTGCTGCAGGTGCCTCACACTGGGATTAATCAGGCATACACTGGTCGAACTCCTGGTGTACACTGGAGAGGGCATTAGCTGACATCAGCTGTGATGCTCTCTGTTGGGTCCCTGCCTCCTAATAGAGCCTCTTCTCTTCTTAGCAGCCCAGCTATTAGCAATCAGAAGATGCAGTAATTGTTTAGAGTCCAATCAGCAGGAAATTTCATTAGCTGCATAGATGCAGCCTGTGTTTTTTACAGAGGCCAGGAGGGGAAAAAAAATATCCCCAGGTTAATTTAAGGAATATCTAAATGTTCCTCAGACACCTCTCTGAGTAGCCTTTCTAACCATGCTCTGTGATTCACAGACATTAAGATCATTTAATTCCTTTCCAAAAAGGCTTCCCATAAATAGATACCACAGGAGCTTTGCGTCATTAATTAAATTTTTTTTCCCTAAGAAGCTGCAAGAGGAGCCTTTGGGCTCCTGATTGCTTCTGCACAGGAGCAGGGGAGAGGAAAAGAAGGGGCTTAGGTGTTGAATGCCTCCCCAGGGACATGGCCAGTGGGTAAAGGCACGAGCTGTTTGCAAGTGAGCAGAGATGCAGCCAGAAGACCTCACGTCCTGTAGGTCCCAGGGCCTCGGGTGCAGAGCCTGCAGTTGAGGAGCTCGATCCCTCAGTTTCCTTCATTTCTAAAACAGAACTAAATATGATTTTCTGCATTCAGAAATTTTGCTGATACCCATAAGAGAATAGGTCTTAAACTTAAGGGGATGTACCTCTCCTGAAGGTTTTGTCTCATATTTTTTGTAGAGTATTTGGAAGCATTTCCATCTCCTACAAAAACTGGCTCTCTATAATTAGGTAAGACACCCTCTACTAAGTTAAACTCTTCTGCTCTGCCACATCTCTTATTTTTCTATGCATTAAAATAAGGTTTCCTGTGTTCCATCTGTCTATTCCTGTTGCCTGAGCAAGAAACAGGACTTCAGCAATCCTTTTGAATTTATTAGCTTCATTTAACTCTCCTGCTCTGCTTAAGGGCTGGCAGGATCACTTGGAGATTTTAATCTCTCCTTCCTTGTTCCAGTCTGGCATTGACAGGTGCCATTCCCAAACTTTTTTTCTTCTCAGACTCACCCAGCAGCTCCATTAACCTGCTCTTATTGCAGTTATAAGTGAGAGGTCCACGATTTTATTTGCTCTGAGCCCAGAAGCTGCAGCTGGATCCATTTTCCTTGTGGAGATGCTCAGTGTGGTATGCGACTCCTCGTGGGAGCTCCTGCTCCTTTCTCCAGCTGCTTCAAAGCTGCACAGCAGAACACTGCCGGGCAGGGAGCAGCCCAGACTTGGAAGATTTCTTGCCCTTTACCGTTCTGACTACTTGTCACTGGTAGGCTCATTAGTAGAATTTTGCAAAGCTTTTTAAAAGTACATCAAGGCACTTCATGAGGAGATATGTCATTTTGGACTCTTAAGCTTTTTATTACCTGTAAGCTGCTGAAATAATGAAGTCACACTGGTACCTTAAAGGAGTTTAAATCATGAAAATTTAACAAGAGAAGAAAGCAAGCCAATCTGAATTATTAGGATTGCTTTTTCCTTTTGGTTCGCTATTCACAAACCAGTTGGAGGCGCCAGCATGTGAAGTCACGCTCAGACTGATTTCAAGCCTGGAATTCAGCACCACTCACCAACCAGACTATCTGGAGGCATCCAGACCTTGGGAGTGGACTCTATTTCCAAAAATAAATTTAAAATAGTAAAAAATTAGGTATAGCAAGGCAAATTCTCTGTGCAGAACAGCTCATTTGAAGGCAAACCCAATTTTAAATATGAAATAACAGGAAATAAAAATATGGCTCATTCTGTTCTCTAATTCATGCTTTCACCCTTTACTCTCCCCAGACTTAGATTAATTATTCTCTCCAACAGGTTGCCAAAACCCTTCCCATTTCCTGTAGCAATTACTGTTGTCTGCTTCAATACCTACTACTCTTGTATATTTTAATAACTCACTTCTGGGAAATTTGGAGGCCCCAGGCCACTTGTGCCCTGACACTTTGCAAATTCCACATGGAAAAAGGACCTGTAACTCAGAGTTAAGTCCCAACAGCAAAGTTTGGAATTGCATGAGCGTGTCCCTCAATTTGTGTGGCAAAGCAATTGTAAATATCTGGTGGAAAACTAATTTAACTCCCCTCTGATGGCACAGAGAAGCCAAGTGGGGCAAGGCCTCTGGTCCCACTGCAATTTCATGTCTGTGCATGTGTCATTAACAGCATCCATCAGCAACTCAGCTCCTCAAGGACAGGTTAAACCAACAGGATGAATGCCCTCCCACAGCTCCAACAGTTCTCCAGCAAACACTGGGCTTGGGCCATGCAAAAGTTTCCTCACCATTCCCTGTGGGCCTTACAGCTCTGCATCAGAGAAGTTGTGACTAAGGGAGGGGTCTGGTGAGAAGAATTCCTGTTTTCAGCAGGTTATTAAGTTACTCGGGCACTCAGCATTATTGCAGCACGCTGGAATTTTTAGCTCTCCTGCTAAGTTCAACCCTGGCTGGGTTTTGTGTTACTCTTGAGTTCAAGAGCAGAGTCTTGCTCAGAGAGAGTCTTACTCAAAACCTCCCCAGCTGATCAGAGGCAAAGAGGAGACTACAGGACAGCTCAAAGTTATGATGGTGAAAGCCCTTCAGTGGAAAGGAGAAATAGTCAGCCAATTACACACAAAAAAAAACCCCGAATACCACCACACCACTGTTTTCTTCAACTTCTCTTCATTTTTGCTCATTAAAGAAACTCCCTCTGCCAAGGGGACAACTCAAAATCATCATAGCTCCTCCAGTGGCTGAGCCAGAGGGACATGAGCATCCCTGTCCCCAGGCTGGCTGAAATCTGCCCTTCAATTAACTGCCTGCTTCCTCAGCAGCACAGCTCACAAAAAAAAAGTTTCACCAACAACAGAGGATGTCTGAGTCAAAATGAGGAGTGCTTAAGCTCTGCATTAAAACTAAAGATGCCTTTAACTCACAAAAAATAATTAATTTGACTGCAGTATAAACACAGATGGCAGGAGTAGGAACTGCCAGCACAAATTTTTCCCCAAGCTGTTTCACCTGCTCCAAAAACAAGAGAGGAAAGCAGCCAGTGGACCTGGTGCATCCATTCCCTTCCCTGCCATCCCTCAGTAACTGTGGGTGACTCTCTGGTTGCATCATTTGTTTATTTTGGGTCTGCTGCAGCCCCAGTCAGAGCAGAGTGTGTTGGTGTCAAGCTGATGGGCAGAACTGGAGCCAGGGGCGATGCAGTGGAGAGCACCCGGCACCCTCCAAAACACCTCAGCACCCGGACCCCGGGAGGTTCCAGTGGGGTAAGGGGAGCTGCAGCCTACAGACCTGTCCTGCTAAATGGAACAGGGTCAGGAGTCAGAGCCTAACACCAAATCAGCACCTCCTGCCTGGGACCTGCCCCTCCTAGGGGAGATTTGGTTTGGAGAGACCCACGTCAGGATTCCCAGGCAGGTACCTGGATGTGAAATGACAACGGATCTCTAGCCAGATGTTTGTGCAAAAATGAACACAGAGAAGAGAGTGTGAGCTCACCCACGGCTGCTGGAGATGGGTGATGCTCCAGGGGAAAAGCGGGAGCCAGGAACACAGATGAGGTTTTAGGAACACAGATGTGGTTTTGGGAACACAAACGTGGTTTTTGGGAACACAGATGAGGTTTTGGGAACACAGACATGAATTTGGGAACACGGATGTGGTTTTGTTAACACAAACCTGGATTTGGGAACACAGATGTGGGTTTGGGAACACAAACCTGGATTTGGGAACATAGACATGGGTTTGGGAGCACAGACATGGATTTGGGAACACAGACCTGGATTTAGGAACGCAGACATGGATTTAGGAACACAGACCCGGATTTAGGAACACAGACCCGGATTTGGGAACACAGACCCGGATTTGGGAACACAGACATGGATTTAGGAACACAGACATGGATTTGGGATCACAGACATGGGTTTGGGAACACAGACATGGATTTAGGAACACAGACATGGATTTGGGATCACAGACATGGGTTTGGGAACACAGACATGGATTTAGGAACACAGACATGGATTTGGGATCACAGACATGGGTTTGGGAACACAGACATGGATTTAGGAACACAGACATGGATTTGGGATCACAGACATGGGTTTGGGAACACAGACATGGATTTAGGAACACAGACATGGATTTGGGATCACAGACATGGGTTTGGGAACACAGACATGGATTTAGGAACACAGACATGGATTTGGGATCACAGACATGGGTTTGGGAACACAGACATGGATTTAGGAACACAGACATGGATTTGGGATCACAGACATGGGTTTGGGAACACAGACATGGANGTTTGGGGACACAGGCATAGTTTTGGGAACACAGACCTGGATTTAGGAACACAGACATGGTTTTGGGAACACAGATGAGGTTTTGGGAACACAGACATGAATTTGGGAACACGGATGTGGTTTTGTTAACACAAACCTGGATTTGGGAACACAGATGTGGGTTTGGGAACACAAACCTGGATTTGGGAACATAGACATGGGTTTGGGAGCACAGACATGGATTTGGGAACACAGACCTGGATTTAGGAACGCAGACATGGATTTAGGAACACAGACACGGATTTAGGAACACAGACCCGGATTTGGGAACACAGACCCGGATTTGGGAACACAGACATGGATTTAGGCACACAGACATGGATTTGGGATCACAGACATGGGTTTGGGAACACAGACATGGATTTAGGAACACAGACATGGATTTGGGATCACAGACATGGGTTTGGGAACACAGACATGGATTTAGGAACACAGACATGGATTTGGGAGCACGGACATGGGTTTGGGAACACAGATGTGGTTTTGGTACCCACTGCAGCAGTGACACCTGCTCAGGCTTTGGCCAAGCCACTTCAGCACTTTGCTCTTCAAAGGTAAAATGGAGAAAATAAAACACTTCCTTCTCACAGAGGGAAGCCATCAGGAAAAATGCAACTATTATTATGAGGCTGAATACTGCCAAGTTTGAAAGCATGTCATTATTTTAAAGACTTGCTTCTGGAGGCTAAAATGGGATTTCAGAAATATTAGTGTATAAAAGAAAGGAGCCCCTGTATGCCATTATTTTTGTCCACTTCCCAGCTTGGGGTGATGCCAGCTGGAGCTCCCAAAAGCAGTTCCATGTCACCACAAGGCCCTGCAGCACTTGGGCAGCTCACACTCATCAGCTGCTGCTCGCTGCAGACATCCACACAAATTGCCTTTTTGGCTTGCAGAAGGTGGAAATAAATGCAAGTGCAATACCCTGCCCTGTGGACCTTCATGGAAGTGTGAGCCCCCCTCAGGCTTTTAGAAACCAGCAGAGGAAAATCAGGAGGTCCAGCCCAAGGGAGCACTCTGCACCCAGGTGGGCACCCACGGGCCATAAATCATCATCAGCACAGTCCAAGGAGAGCAGGCTCCAAAAGCAGCTTCTCCTCAGGTCTCTGGTGGAATTCTGGGCAAAAAGTTTGGCAGAACAGATCCTCGCCAGGCCTTAGTCACTGCTGTGAACCCCCCTCATCCTCATGAATACAAAGGTCACCCAAACACTTCAACAAAGAACCAAGTGCCAAGTCCTAAATTATGATATATTTCATTTCATTAGGTGGAATGGATTTTCTTTGGGGTTTTGTGGGTTTTCTTGTGAACCATAACAGAAATTCATCCAAATACAAAATAGACAAAATACAAGCCCTGCTTTAAAGTTAATTCACTGATGTATTCACCTCAAAATGTTATACATCAACTTAAAAGAGGACCTTTCTGTAGAATGAGTAATTTTAATTAAGGATATTAATTCCAGTACTCTCACTGAATGAATTTTTTCCTTTTTTATCACTGAGAAATGCACTTCTTTTAGCAGTAACAGCTGGGTGACAGCCTTTGTTCAACATTTCCCATCCTGGACAGTGGTGATTGTGCACAGGAGACAACTCTGGTGAACAGCAGCTGCTCAGGAGGCCACAGGGAGATGACAAATTTGGTCTTACCCACCATAAATCATCTTTTACACCTGGTCCACAGACACCTTTCCAAGAGTAAAACATGGCTGCTTTCAGTGGCTGCGAAAATAATCCCTGATTTTTTATCGTATCTGTTGTGAGTCTGGTCCTGCCCATAAACATCTGATGGGGATGGAAGATCCCATGGAAAACCTCCCTGATCATTCCCGGGGCAGGGAGTAAAGCCATGAACCAGGCAGTTGTCCCTGAAAACTGGATAAAGCAATATCAGGGCTTTTGGAGCACTTGGGGAGGAAAATGAGAAAAGGTAAAGATTAGTCACAGTAGAAATGATCAACAGTGAATGGCAGGGAAGCCTTTTAAGAGTAAACAAACCCATCATCCTCATCACCACCTCCAAAATTCAGGGAAAGCACAAAGGACCAAAGAATGTTTGATTCCTTGAAAGCACTCCACTATCCAGCTGCTGTAGGGCAAGGATTATTTTTTCCAAACCAGGAATTTCTAGGAAAGATGAACACTTGAATGACCTTTTAGAATCATTTTCATAGAAAACAAGATACTCAGACTTAGGAGTGATGCTGATTTGGGGTCAGGTGGTGTAATTTTATGCCACTTCAGTGTAGTCTTTCCAAATAGCTCTATTTAATTTCTTTTTTCTTTTTTCTTTTTTCTTTTTCTTTTTTCTTTTTTCTTTTTCTTTTTTCTTTTTTTTTTTTTTTCCCTGAGTACAAACAGTCAGCTCCCAGGTCAGCAGACACAAGCAGCGTGGCATCAACAGCTGCCGTTGACAGGGACAGAGGGAGCATTTGAAGACATTATTTTGTTATGGATAAAAATAAAAACAAGCATTGATGAGAAAACACATCACTTTTAGGATTTTTTTTCAGTGCTGCCTTCCTTTCCTGTGGTAATGCCCGTGGCACTCAGCCTCCACGTGAGCTTTCCCAGGCTCTGTCATCCTGGTGGGACGCTAATGCTGCTCCTCGCCTGGAACAGGGAGAGGTCCCTCTGCAGCTTGTATTGATTGAATCTACTCAAGAGACACTGGAGTTAAGCAGTTCACAACTCTTTGGGCAGGGAACTATTCCCAGAGTGGAGCAATAATACTCCTGAATTCCCAGAGGGCTCTGAATAGTCACCAATCAAAGCAAGAATTACATCTTCAGCCACAGCAGATAAGTGATTTCGAGCTAAAGCAGAGCAAACCAACAAACAAACAACTCCCCCACTTTTATAGCAAAGCTATTTGGGCAGATAATTTGCTCCTTTAGCACTTGAGAGCACTTAAAATTCTGCCCAAATGCACCAGAGAACCCAGAAATCCCTCTCCATCCTGAGCTGCCCAGTTTAAGTAGGTTTGAGGCCAAAAAGGGGTGTTTTCATGGCAGCATAACTGCTGGGCAATAGCAATCTTGCTGTTAAATCCTAGTGGAGTAAAGGCAGCAGGAGAAGGTTTCCTCTCCTGCTTTGTCAGTAAAACAACAGTATCTTATTTCAAATAATAGAGGGGTTTGAGACAGATTTTGCCATTCTGCAAAGGAAAGAGCCTGGTTTTATCAGTGTTGAAGGCAACCCTGCAGAGGAACTGCTTGCTAAGGTGTAGCACCAAAATGGAAGAATAAGATTGTTTTTAAGAAGAATTAAAGTAACACTGCTCACTTAGAAAGTCCAGCACCAAATACCTTCCTACGTGTGAGTTTACTTCTCCCAACCCAATCCCATTCCTCCTTTGCTTTTGCCATCGTTGAAAGCAATATTATTAACATGAAGGCTAATGCAGGATGCCCTTCAAGCCCAAACTCCCAAAAACAGAGTCCCAGCGTTGGTAACGATGATAAAGATGAGTTTACCCTGCACAGCAAATAGTCCATAGCAGGGCATTAGAATTTCAGAGCTTCAACTCTCTGGACAATGCAGGAAATGTATTAATTTGTAAGTTAACATATGAAGAAATTGCAGTCTGTTCACCCAACAGTAATGGCCACAAAGAAAAGTGGCAATACTTACCGGTAATAAAACTCACTATTTAAAAACAGCTGCACAAAGCCCAGTTTGAACTATTTTCTTTCAAAGTATTTTTCCTTCTATGGAAATAATAATTTTGCCTCCGATGGCAATGGCTTCAACCAGAAGATTGCATTTCAAGGCTTTGGGAGCTGAGAGAGGCACCAGCCCTTCTCCCTCACCCACTGCACCAGCCAGGGCCCTACAGGGGCACTGAGACCTGGTTGGAAAAGTGTAGCCTTAAATTCATACCTAACGTGTTTTGGTTTTTCAGAAATTCTTTTCCCAGGTGATTTTCTGTAAACAAGAGCGATGTTCTTCTAACTGTACCTATGTTATTCATTCCTCTCTCATAGGAGGGACTTCTTGATTTCTCTCTCGTTTGACCAATGTGATTGAAGAGATTTGCCTTTGTTTCACCAATAAAATTGGCCTATGTAAAATAGTATAAAAGAGAGATCATCCCAAAATAAAGTAGACATCAGACATTGTAGCCTTCTGAATTAAGAGAATCTGTGTCCTTTGTGGTGCAAACTACAACAGAAAAGTGTTTGGTTTCACCCCACAGGACACAGGAGACCCAGAGGGCACAAGCCCTAAAAAGAAGGCCCAGAGAAACAGCAGAAGTGCCACCAGTTCTGGGGAGAACTCAGAGGCCTGAGACCTGGGTTGGGTGGGAGGTGAGCAGAGACAACACGGAGCAACCTTGGACACCCAGAAATCCACTGCATTAATCTCGGGGCAGCCAAGGTGTCCCCGTCCCCACAGGAACATGGCAGCACAGTTTGCAAGTCTGTGCCATTCCCAGCCTCCAGCACGCTGCTGGACACACACACAGCACTTCTGAGGGAAACAAACCTCCACATCCACCAAACCATTCCAGTGACGGCAATGCCCTCCCAGGCTCCCCACACTGATTCGTGTCCCCATCCTCCCCAAATAAATTTTTTCTCATCACCCCATTTCTCCTGTGTTAACAATGACACTCAGTGGTCAGGAGGATTCCCTGCAGTCTACACACATGCTCCAGCATCCAACAGTTAATATTCATTATATATTGCCCACAGCAAACGTCTTCTGTGAGCTTCAGGATCCTAAGACAGGGTCCAAGTGATACAGAAAGATCATGGAAGGAAAGGCTTAAGTAAAAGGTGAAACCAAACCATAATCTCTTTTCCAACTTGCACAGTGGCCTGGGAAAAAAATTCCATCAATCCACACCCAGGCTAGAAAAAAAAAGCAGACCAGAGGAGGTAAAGGCAGCTCTAGATCAAATTATTAAACAGAGAACGTGTAGTCAGAGCGAGTCCCACTGCCACCACAGAGATCCAAACCACGAGTAACGTTAGTTACTTATAATGTGAAACTTCTGCTTGTGCTCGTCTTCCACCCCCAAGGATGGATGAAAAACAACTGCACAGCTCCAAGCTCTGCCTCTGGAGCTTGGTTCTGCTGCTTTCTTGCCACAACAGAATTTCTACCTGCGCTCCACATCCAGTAAATCACAGTGTGATGTAAAACCAGAGGAGGATTAAAAGAAAATTCTGTTGTTTGTGGACAAATACGTGGTGAATAATACAAGTCTATTTCCAAACAGCATTTAATCAGCAGTTTGAAGGATTCCTCCACATCTCCAGCAGTACAAATCACACTGGGATGATGCCTTGCAGTTTTGACCTAGACACAAGACAGCTTTGCAATGAATTAAGAGTTTGATTTACAATGTTCCTGTGCTGAAAGAAAAAACAAGCAATTAAATATCACACTTCAGCATTGTAAATTATGTATATCCCAGGTTCTGTTTCTCAAAATAATTCTTCACCTCCCTAAAGTGCTGTGCTTATTATTTTTCAGGAAGCAGTTTGACACCTTTTTTATTTTCAATATATGTGGGCTGTATTTTAGGCAAATGCACAAAAAGCAGGAATTATTCTTTTAAATTATTTTGCAATGTAAAGCACACACATACTTTAAGTGTATTCATACATTGACAGAATATTAAACTCCTTCTAACAATAATAATTCTGTTCATTCAAGACTGCTCGTTTCCCTTTGGACTAGAACAGTAACACAACAGAAAGAAAAAGGATTTCCACCCTGTTTATTGACAAAGAGAATTCATTACAATCCTACCCAGGGTTCTGGTTTTTCTCCTACCATTGTGGCATAACTGTGCTCTCCATCAATCCAGTGAGAGCATCACTAAGATATACCTTATTATTAAACATTACAGCTGCCAAGTCGAGCATTTTAAAGACAGGAAATGCAAGTTTGGCTCCCAGCATGTTTACATGCAGTAGGATATTAACTTTGTAATAAGATCTGTCCCCTCTATTCTCCATATTTTATGTTCAGAACTGCACCCACTGAGCACAGTTTAGGCTCCCTAAAGGCACCCTTGGAAATGCCCACAGCTCTCCAAGTCCCACAGGCGTGTTCAGGGTCCCACCCAGCTGCAGGGAGTATTTGGGAATGCCCACGACTGCAGGAACACCAGCTAACAGACACCAGCATATCAAACACAGATGGTCTTTCAAATAAAGGACTGAAAACCATTTGAACAAGCCATCATTTAAGCAACTTTCCCAGCATCAGCTCACAAGTCAGTGTAATTTGTGAAATAATTTGGAGGGGAACTGGGCTGGCACAGGGGCTCCCTGCAATGGAGCACCCTCAGGTCACCAGGCAGGGCCAGCCCCTGTGCCACCTAGCCCATGGTGGGAGCTACAGGACACTCAAACACACTTAAGGACAGAATTCTTGGAGCATTCAAGGCTGAGGTTGAAGAAGCCTCGTGTGGGTTGCACATACTCAGAATAAATGAGCACAGCTCAGCACTGATGAGCAAATTGCACTGGGCCTTTTCTAGAGCTAAAAGGCATTTCATAATTAGCTCCTTCTCTTTAAGATGAATAGCAGCCTAGAAAATAACATCCTTAAGCCATGCCCTTCCTCCTTGTTTACCATTCCATTGATGGAAGGGTAAATTAAAATGCTCCAGCATAAAGAAGCATGAGAGAAACTGAAGATTCTATATCCCATAAAACTTTAATTAGATTCACTGAGAAAAAAAAAAAAAGAAAGAAATTCCGATTATTAAACTGATATTTAAATTACAATTCAGAAGGACTCCAGCTGCCAAAAAAAGAGAATTCAGTCTTGCAAAGCCCTGACACATTAACACAAATCCCTGCCAGATTAATCATCTCTGAAAGCCAGCAAAGTGACCCAAAATGTGACTTTTGCCCAGACATCTCAGCTCCCCCTGTAAGACTCCTGCAGGATTGACACCAGTCAGGAGTTCAGTTTAGGAAGGAGCTCAGCTTATGGCAAAGATTCGAGGTTGGAATGCACTGCACATGCCCCAGAGACACCCAACACATCAGCCAGGAAGTCACTTCATTTCCAGGGCAAGTGCTGAGCATTTAATCTCACACCAAGACCATCCTAAGCAGGTAATTACAGGCCACCTGCCAGCTCATTATTTCTTCTTTTCCCCATCCTAAGCCTGCAGCTGCTACATAACAGTGATCACACTCTGACTTTATTCAGACCTTCAATAAACACACAGTTAACCAAGAACTCCATTTAGTAAATAATAGGTGGTTTTAATATTAATGGCAACTCCATTTGCATGTTGCTGGGGAAATTATTTACTAACTAAGGCCTGGGGGGGCTGTTGGAAAGTAAATGAAGGTCAGTCAGAGATTAAACTTGCTCCAGGCCTTGCTTAGCTAACCCAACAAATGCCTGGCTCTGGGGCAGGTATTCCACAATGAGCCTACACCTCAGCCAGGTGGTTACAACCAGAAAACTCAGAACAAGAGAAGCAGGAATTCTCCTAAAATGTCCTGATCCCTTCCGCCACCAGCCCTGATGCACGGCAGAGCTTTTATCCAAAGGCCAGGCACTCCATGGGGTCATAAACCAGGATGTGGGGGGAAATCCTCTCCTTTCCAGCAGCATCCTTCAAAGGCCACATTCGTGTCCTGAAAATAGATCGATTTAATCCTCTCCCTCCTGAATTCTTTTTGAAAATTGGACCCTGGGATTTTGCATAACATCTGAGTGAAAATAAAGAAGTAGAAAGCAGAGATCATCAGAATAGGATCCCCAGGTGCTGCAGAGGTAAGAAAGGCAAATTGTGTAGCAGGATAATAAAAAGAATTTATTCCTGGCTTTTTAACTGTAGAAAGCAAAGCATTTCACAACAGTGATAAACATTATAATCTGTTTACAGCAGAGAGACCGAGGCACAGCAAAGAATTTATTCAAAACCCCACAAACAAATAACAGCATCAAGAATTGCACCAGCCTCCCAGCAGCAGCTTCAGTGCTCCCTGCATCACCCAAGGACATCAAAGAGCTGACAGGTGACTGGGGAAATTGAAGCACAGGCAGTGAAGAGGCACGAAAGGGAGATTTCTATTGTTCCTGTATGACTTTCAGTTTTGCAGGATTTAAATAACTGCAGAACTCCCATCTTCATCAGGCTTATTCAGGGATGAATCAAGTCCCAGAAGGGGCTTTTTTCCTGCCCTCATTTTCAGTACAAGTTACCTGAGCACTCCCACTGATGCAGACACTGACACTGCAAGTGTTGGACTTCTCTGGCAGAGTTTGGTGCCAAAGCTCCATGGTTTTCTCTCTGCAATGATTGTACCAACACAACAACTGCACATCTGAAAGTCACTGCTATTGAGACAGAGAACTCGGCTGGTGTTTGTCCAGACTTTAACTCTTAGATCCAACAGGTATCTTTTTCATGTGCGATTTCATCCCTATAGGAGGAAAAAACCAAAATCTAATTTTTCTGCTTTCCATCAACCAAGGTCACTTTTTAGAAAAAAATGTATTGAAAACAGACACTTTTCAGCAAAACCTTACAAAAATTCGTGTTCAGCCAAGAGCACCCTGCTCTCAGTTTGCTGAGAAGTTAGAAGGGTTTGGGGATATAGATAGCTTTTAAAAATAAAAACATCAACAGTCCAAATTCAGGTGAGTCTGTGCAATGTACTGGAAGGGAAGAGGGATAAAGATAGGCTGGAGGTGGCCCTCCCTGCAGGTCACCACGTGTGGGCAGGACATCAGCTGCCTGAGGCCAGAGAACACCCTTAGCTGCAGAGAAACTTCGCCAACTCCTTCTCCATAGGCAGCAATGTGCCCTTCAGTCCCTATTCTCAGTGCAGCAACAGAGACATTTTAACGAACAAAAAAACCCCAAAACAACAACAACAACAACAAAAAAAAAACATGCACAAGGCCCTCTAACAATTAAAATGCCTTTGTTTTGTCGTGCAAGCAGAGTTCTGTGGAGCACTGCAGGATTCCCCCTCCCCGTGGTCCCAGTCACCCTGGGGCAGGTCGGGGCTGTCCTGTGTCACCAGGAGTCAGCGACAATGCCACCCTCACAAAGCCTCCTCTCCTGGGCACCACTGAGCTTCAGCTGCTCCAACATCAGCAGCACAGAGCGTGCCACAATGTGAACTGGCTCGAGGCAAAGATGATTTCAAGACATTTCTGAACTGTCCAGGGCTGCTTTCACACCTAGAAACACACAGCAAGCTCCATAAAGAATCACTTTACTTTTTCCTTAGGATCTGTGGATGAGGCCGCTTTAGCCCACTGAAGGAAAAAGCTGTACACACACGTGGCTGCAGCTGCAGCTGGGTGATTATTTCACTGGGGCAGGGAGGCCATCTGGATGCTGGAGATGTGGTCCAGGCTGACCCAAATTCAGCAGCACAGCCAGCTGCCACAAATCTTTCCCCAGCTCAGCTTCCCCATGATTTAGCCAAGGCCAGATCTGTGCTGAGCATTCCTGGGCACCCTTTCCCTATCACACAAGCTTTATGCCAAATTTTTTTATAATTTGCAGAAAAAAAATCCTTAGTGGAATTGCAGGAATTCGAGGCTACAGATACAATTTGAGTTAAACCCCAGTGGGAAGCTAACCTGGATGCAGATTTATGGCCAAAACTTTTGCTGTGGAGCAACCGCTGAGCCCAGAAAGATTTAAATACAGCTCAGCTTCCTCACTCCTCCAAACCTGTGAAGTAAATAAATGACAGATTTTCTAGGCTGAGGCATCTCCTGTTATCAGCCTGGGGGATTTTTTATCCATTAGTTAAGCCATAAGAAGACGTGCTTATGTAACAGAACAGTTTACAGGGCACCAAAGAGCTCCAGGCACTGCTTTAATCTCTCATAAACTTCCTGGCTTTGGGGTATCAGTGTTTACACTCCCCCCTTCGTTACCTCCAAGATTTCCTGGGATTTTAGCATAACGCCTTTGCATTTCATTTTTTAAAAAATCAGAATCTAATTTCCTGCCATGTTGGCATGTGACTTCGTTGCCCTGTCCAAATTAAGAAGAAATCAAATGTCACACTCCTGTTCACTGCCTTTGTCATCTGTATGAAGCTTCTTTTGTTAAATAAGGGCTGAGAACAACAGGAGCCCAGCACCTGCTACAGGGCAAACCACGGGGTGTGCCCTCACCAGCCTGTGATGTTCTGTCATTTCATTGATCCAGACAAGCAGAAAGCACAAGGCAGAGCTGGTGCAGTTCCTCGGGCAGGCAGAACCTGCAGCTCCTCCTGGGCAAAACTGCTGCTGCCTGCTGGCTCCCAGGGCGTCTCCCAAAGCACCTCACCAAGTCTTTTTGTTCTCAGGATGGGCTGAATTTGGAAACAATGTGCTTTCAAAAGGTGTTTTGGTTATGAGACGTACCCTGGTAAAACTGAATTATGTAATAAGGGCTTCTGGAGCTGATTAAGTGCCCAAGAGCCGCAGTTGGATTGAACCTTTAAGGTATTTGATCTCTGCGATGGCTCAGCCTTTGACCTCTCTTCAGCCACTTTTCTGTCTCCATCCCACAGCTCTCGTGCTCTACAGAGATAACACCAAAATAACAGAGACCTGGAGCCTTTGTCTTGGCCACCATCCAGCCAGGGATGAGCAAGGGGCACCTGCTCTGCCTCACACATGCCCCTGCCCTCTCCTTTCCAGGGATTCCTTCTGCAGTGTCCCCTGGCACCAAGCCCAGCCCAGCTCTGGGTTTGCAAACCCACATCAGTCATTTAGGGAAGGATCTCCGAGGGCTAAATGTCAGGGTGAGAAATTATTTGGTATTCATCCAAAACCAAAACAAATCGGTCTCACTCATGCCAGGACACCTCACCCTTGAATTCCCTCCAGGCAAGATCAGCAGCAGATAAAACAGTGTCAGGCTTTATAAATGTCACAAAACAGGACCAAAACTGCTTCTGCCTTCACTGATTAGAAGGGAGGAGAGGCTGTTGTGCTCATCTGCCTTGGCCTCCCGTGTTACACAAGCCCAGGGAGCTCACCAGGATTTCCAGCAGGTGGAAACTGTCAGGAATCAACCCTTTGGGACTCCAAAAAGCACACTTTTCCAAGATGTTTTCCTTTGGAAAAGATTGTTTTATTCGTACCAGTTCAGCGTTCTTTTCGCATCCCCCTGGAGAGTTTCAAAATCCAGCATTTAATGCTGATGGAGCGAGGAGGAAGAGTCAGGATTTTTAATCATGTCTTGGCTAAAGAGCACAAAAAATGAGCTACTAAAACTCCAGTGGCTTTGGGATATTCCTTGCAGCTGGAGGTTAGAGGGTTGTAGCTGGAGTGGTACAGCTGATAAGGGAACCTGCAATATGTCTGGGAAAGCAGGAATAGATCAGGAACAAGTCAGGCTGGCTCTCCATGATGAGATGGGATAATCCATGGCCAGACCCTGGAGAAGAACCCAGGAAGGAAAAAAAACCCCAAACAAGAAAAACAAAACAAACAAACAAACAAATGAAAACAACAACAGAAACCAAACAGGTTCTTCTCCTTAGTGCTGAGCAAAGAGGAATGGGCAGGAACTGATGCCCAGGGAGCTGCACCTGGACATGAGGCAGAACTCCTTCCCTGTGCAGTGGGCAAGCCCTGAACAGATTGCCAGAGAGGAGGTGGAACCAGATGACCTCAGTGGGCCCTTCCAACCTTACCCATCCTGTGAAATCCTTCCTGCTGCTCTTCAGGTTTTCTCACCTGACCTGTAACCCCTCTCCAGGTTTCTCTTGCTGGCACTGGCATCAAACTAGTAGGAGTGGGGTGGATTCAGGTTCCCCTTCCCCAGAAACTTTAGATTAAAGTCCTCTTGTTATGTTAAAAATAAAAGTATGTGTGTGATTTTAAATGAAAACCACAACGAAATTGTGCATTTTTTGTTTTTTAGAGCCAGAAACCAACCAAAATTACCTTTCTTATAAATGAATATGACTCATCCAGGCGTCTTTGTTGAAGTGGTGGATTTCTTTCCAGTAATTTAATAGCTGAAGGAGTTTATGATGAAAACAACAAGCCACCATCATTAATATTCACACAGAGAAACCAGGGAGGTTTTACAAAATCTACTTGCATTTGACATTTCTCCCGGCTCCAAACAGCAAGTACACATTCCATGGGACTGTTTGTTCCTGGAAAATGCAGCCCCAGCTCAACTCCATATATCAGCTTGTCTAGAACAAACATTTTGTACTTACAAACAGCGTCTTAATTGACTAAATGAAAAAAGCAGAACATTTGCTCCACATAACTAATGGGACGTATTTCCTTTGTCTCCTGCCACATTTGATGCCTTGTGAGGCTACCTAGAACAGAGGCTAGACAGTGTTAAAGGAATAAAGTAGGTATTTATTGAAAAGGCCTTCAAAGGATACACCTTGGGCAGTACAAGAGTCCGGCCGTGGCTCCACCCAAGATGGACAGTGGATGACAAGTTTTCACACTTTTATAAGTTTTGGTCCATTTACATATTAGGGTTAATTGTCCAATTACAGCTTCAGGTGATGAAGTCCCAGCCTCCCAGGTTGCTCTCCTCAATTCCCTGTTGTTTGCACTTTTTGGGCCTGAAGCTGCAACGGTGTCCTTGGTTCTGGGGCTGGAAAAGGATTGTTTTGTCTAAACTGTGAGGAGAGCTTGCTCACACTTTCTGTGAAGTTCAGAGTTATATGCCAATGCAGTACAGAATCTGGAAAATATGAAAGCTAAAACTTAAGGCATCATATTGCCAAGTATCTACATTAGGATAAGAAAAAGCCCTTGAGCACATCAATAAATCCCACGTGCCAGAACTCGTGGTTACAGTTTTCATGCCTGGATCTCTACGCAGGTCCCGATGAAAACTGACATTTTTCTGGTGTGAAGAGGAGAATTCGTGTCCGGATGGACACATGCTGGGAATGAGAACTCTGTCACCTGGCTCGTGGGACTCTCCAAACTGAGCAATGATTTAATGCATTTCTTTGACTTCCTGCATATTCCTTAACCCCTTAACATTGTTGTCATGCAAACCACAGCATGAAGCATATTTCTGTATTAATGCTCCAAATCTCTTTAATGCCCTAGGCGACTGCATGAAAATTTTCTTTAATTCAAAACTTTCAGAGACTGTGAATGAGTTTCCAGTGATGAGGGAGAAATAATTTCTTTCCTCACCATACCAGAATCCATAAGTAGCTCCTATTTACTCACATCTCCCAGCAGAAGCCAAGGATGTTTGAATTAGGTTTTTGAGGAATTAACAGAAGATATAAAGCAACATTATTGAGCAGCAAAATTTAATTAAAGTTCAACAGCCTGGAAATTAATTTTAGATTTCCCACACAAGCATGTTCATTCCCCAAGATGCCATCCTCAGGCCTGACCTGGCTTTTTTACACCAAAATGATCGAGGGTGGAAGCATTTGTGCACTTTAAAAGTGAAAATCAGTGCTGAAGGGAAGTCCCAGGCAGTCAGGAACATGAACCAAATGGTCCTGCTGAAAACAGGGTCTGACAATGGGAGCCACCTTATCCTACAGGATAATCACACAGCTGAGCTGCACAGTAACAACTCACGTGCCTGAGAGGTCCCTCAATTTTAGTTTAAAAGTATTCAGTGCAAAAAGGAAGAGCTTTTCCACGGTCCAAGTTGCACGATTGTTTTGTTTTCAAACAAAGAACTACATTACATCTGGGCTTCCCTGCGTGGACGTGCTTCTGTCCCTTGCCTGGCATTTCCAGCAGACCCTCTGAGGCTCCAGCAGGCTGGGACTGCTCAAGAAGAGCTCCCCAGCAAAGCCTTGCAGGTTTTCTCCATCCCCACCTGCCTCTCGCCTCTCCCTGACCGATGCAGGACACCAGCTGAGACAGAAAGAGACTCCCGGAGCCCCCAGTCCCCAGGGCAGCACTGCCCCGAGGAGCCAAACCAGCCCCAGCGAGGGAAGTCTCCTTGGGACACCTCTGACAGAGCAGCTGGAGATGGTTTAACAGAACCAGACAGGGACCAGGCTGTACAGAGCCTTTCCTCTTCCTCCTGACACCCTGCACCTTGTTTTTGTCCCTGTGATACCTTGGGAAGGCTGACCTGGAACAGAGACTGGACAGAGCTAAGAGAATAGGGTAAGTATTTATTAAAAGGCATTTAAGGACACACCTTGGGCAGGACAAGAGCCTGGCTAGGACTTCACCCAAGGTGGACCCAAAATGGTCACAAAATGGACAAACGGTCACGAGGTCTCACACTTTTACAAGTTTTGGTCCATTTGCATGTTGGGGTTTAAGTGTCCAATTACAGCTTCACATGATGAAGTCCCGTCCTTGTTTTCTCTCTTCAGCCCACCCTTGTTTGTGCTTTTGGGCCTGAAAACTTGTAACAGTCGTCCTTGGTCCTCAGCAGGAAAAGGATTTGTTTTGTGTCCCTGCTCTGTGCAGAGCTGAGTGACACCGAGTGTGAGCTCAGAACTGCACCCCTGGGCAGCACAGAATCTGAAGTACATGAAAGCTAAAACTTAAGGCATCATACAAGTGCCACACCCCCAATTCCCAAATTAATTATGTCAGACTGACACAGAACCCTCTTTTTCTGGACGCTGTCATGTCACTTTTTTATACGCCTAGATGAAGCACTCTCCAGCCACTTTCTCCCCCTCTCTGCTATGTCCAACGCTCCCATAATTTATTAATCCATTCAAAGTACATCCTGCAAGAGCCTAGTCCTGTGTTTTTGTTGAAGCACCAGAGCTGCCAAACCCACAGAGGACCACAGTGTCCAAACTAGCAGTTATTTTGGCAGTGTGTAGAGCCCCATGTGATGCATCCAGCACCACAGCAAAAGCTCCAGCAGCTTTTTCTGATCTCTTTGGAGTGGAACAGGAGGTGTTCTTCTTAAGTGCAAAGCATTTAATATTGCAGCAGCCGCTAAACTCATTAAGCCTGCCCAGACAATGATCACATCATTACCATAATTCCATTTAAAGCACTTGCCTCTTTGAAGAGGACCCACACAACACAATCATTACAACGTTTTTCTGGCAGTTAGCATCCTTGTTTGTTGAGGGAGTGAGAAGTGAATTGAAACATCCTCATTTTTCTTTGATTAAGAGCTCAATTAGGAAATAAAAGATGTATTGATGTCACCACAATATTCCAATTTCCCAGTTTTTCCACTGAAGACCACAGAAACATCACTGGACTTCAAAAGATAAGCAAATGGAGCTCCTTGCTTGGGAGCCATCACTAATATGAACTTTACTAATCACTTCTGTCCTGTTTAGAATAAAATTCACGTTTCTTGTGACCAGAAGTTGTTTTGCACAACAAATAAGAGAATACTCAAATGGTTTTTATGGAATACAAATGTGGCACCTGAGAACTCCTCGCCACATCTCACAAGCCTGCATGCCTGCAGGAAGGCACAGTGTCCCCAAAGGAACAGCATGGAGAGGAAATGTATTGTGAAAATCCAATTACAGAGCCCTGAGCAGAAGGGGCAGGAAGCCACCCACGATTGCTGCTGCCCCCCCAGCACCTGCAGGGAAGAAATTGCTGTGCAGGTGATGAGAGACAGACCTTTCGTGACAGTCTGACAGCAGGGTAAAGCCACCAGGGTGTTAAAATGCCTCTCAGAGAACAGGCTGCGGGTCAGATCTCCAGCATCAGCTGAAATGAACCTCACATTCATTCCTGAGCTAAAAAGACACAAAGTAGTTCTTTTTCCAGGAAGAACTATGTGCTCCCGCATTTTGAGGCTGCCAGGTGAAGGGTGTAGATG
The DNA here is from genome assembly GCA_013397315.1 of Donacobius atricapilla. Lineage (NCBI taxonomy): Eukaryota > Metazoa > Chordata > Aves > Passeriformes > Mimidae > Donacobius > Donacobius atricapilla. The sequence goes on from WBMY01005793.1 coordinate 163,348, forward strand.
GATAACTATTCCCGTGTCAGTGGGAAAAGTGGGTTTCCACAAAACCCTACCTTGCCCAGCCATCCCCTGTTTCCTGCAATTCATCGAGTGAAACCACAAGGTTTTAAACAAAGAAAGTGGAAGTGTTTTCTACTCACACTTGTGGAATTAAACTGGGGAAGGGTCTGCCCTGCCCAGTGAGGAGCCAACACTGCCTGAGCCCACATCTGCCCCTCTCTGATGGTCCCTGTTTGAGGTCATTTTTTACTCTTGATGCATACAAGCACAGTATCAGCTTGCCATGATTTCCTCAAGATCCTACAGCAGCAAATCCAGGAAAAAAACCCATCAACTTCATGAATAAAAAGTCTCCCAGTTTTCCATCTTCTTGATTGATTTCATTCTGGTGATTTTTCTTTCTTTCCTCTGATACAAGAGTCAGAGCAAGAATTGAAGGTTACAAGTAGAGATAACACGGCTCAAATCAGCTCTCATCAGCGACAGAGGAAAAGCTGACACTGTGCTGTGAATCTCTGTAGTGCAGATCCTTAGAGCTGTGGGAAAGCACATGGGCAAATGGTTTGGAGTGTCAGCAGAAGCTGGAGCAAGTCTTCATCACATCATGGTTACATTTCTGATTTCAAATTCGGGAGCAGGCTGACACAGGAGATGCAAAAAATGGCCTGGGAAGAAATGCAGATATTGTGCCGTGCAGGCACTGGAAGCAGCTAAGGAAGAAATGCAGTGTCCGAAATTCAAGGGAACGCAAAAAATTTTAAAATTACATATACTGTTAGAGGAAACAAGTATTTCAAATGTTGTCAAAAGTTATAAATCACAGAATCACAGAATGGTTTGGGTTGGAAGGGGCACTTTTCACTAGATTAAGTTGTTCCAAGACTCCTCCAACCTCAACTTGAGCACTTCCAGGGATGGGGTTTTTCTTTTGCACTGGACCTGCAGCTCCTGGGTCAGGGTTCTCCTGACTCCCCACCAGAGAATCCAAAGGTGAATGAACCCCCAGCTTTTGTGCCTTCTGCTGCAGCAAACTCGTCTGGAAGTTCTCCCACAGCTGGGGGAATTTGTAACACCTCCAAACATGGTAAATACCTGCAAGACTACTGAAATCCTGGACTCACATCTTTTCCCCCTCCATAGATCCTATAATTGGGTTTTCCTCAACTGCTGTTTATACTTACAAATTCTGAATTTCTGAAATCTTTGCTTGCTTTAGCTGAATTTGGTCAAGGCACTCAAAATAAACTCTGGGAACTGTCAGAAAGGCTGATATGTGCAGAGTGAATGACCATAAGGAGTTAATTTTCTTATGAAAAAAGACTAAAATGTACCATCTCTTCTGGCCATTGTGAGAATGTCTTATTTCAAGGAGGAGATTCACAATGAATGGTCAGGACACTTTGATACTGTACATTCTGGTTCTTTTTTCTTCTGGGCTGCAAGCCTGGATAGCTTCAGACAGAGAAAGTGAAAACTGTGGCAACATGTCATCTGTCCTGGGTGTGCTGCTTCCTGCCCGTGCCAACAGCTGGGAGCATCTGCTGCCAGAGGAAATTCTTTTATAATTTCTTATTTATTTATTTTAAATGGTTTTTTGTGAATCAGAATCCCTGAGCTCCTTCCAGAACACACAAATTTCTATTTCGCAACACTTCACACTGGAAAGTCTTTCCCCCCCCGCCATCCCTCCATTCCAGCTGTAAATTCAAGTTTGCATTTAGTCATAGTGGGGCTGCCAGCAACAGTGAAACACAGGCTGTGCTGGATCATCTGCAAATTTAAAAGAACAAAAAAATTTTAAAAAAATTGTTGATACCTCTCCATACCCTCTAGTAAGCTATTTTTATACTAAAACAGCAAAGGAACAAAAATTACACCAAAAGCAGCTCAGGCACCAGGGAAACGTGGGAGTTTGCTGCCTCATAATGATTAAATGAACATTTATACAGCAACCATGATATGCATCAGTGTCAGTAGCAACAGGGGGAGTTAAGGGGAGTCACGACTTGCTGCAAAAAAAAAAAATAATTGATGTTGTCGTGGATAAGGAATTTGCAAAGGGAGTTCAGGGCACTTTACAGGTGCATTCCCACATCTCAGTGCTCCTGTTTGGGTCTATCCTACCTTAAACCAGGCTCCTTGGTCTCTACCCAGAGCCTGAACTGAAGTTTTCCAGGAGAAAAGCAACACAGCAGCCCACAGACAATCTGGGGTTTCTGCTCAAGGGGATGGAGCATTTCTCCTCCAGTCCTGGAGTTCTAATACAGGAGCAAAGTGCTGAGCCAGGTAACTCCTGCTGGCTTCCCTGCAAGATCCTTCCAGGATGGATTAATTTTTAAAAGGTGTTTTGCTCCTCTTTGAACAGTTATCCAAAACCAGAGGAGGAGAGAAAAGCTGAATTTAAAGCAAAAGAAGCTGTTCTCTGCAGGAACAAAAAGAGGAGGGAACAGAGCTCTGCAGTGGGTAAAGATCACTACAGTGTCCTCAGGGTGAAAAGCAAAGCTTGCTCCATGGCAGATTCCATGGGCTCTGTACACAGACCTCAAAGCACTCAGAAAAGCAGAATTTCAGCTAAAAATCTGCTTATTTCATTCGGTGTTTATAATTCCTTTCTCTGGCCAGACAGAGAATCTTGCCTTAATGGGTATCCCATGAAAATACAGCATAGACACTCACAACTACTTGGTGTATATTAATATTTACTACAATGTAAAGACGTAGCAAAGGCAAAGAGCTGGCTCTCACCATTAGATATAGCTGACAATCCTCAGGATTTGGCTTCAATGTCTGGTGACTTATCTGAAATGCCTCTCTAAAAAGGAAATTTAAAATGTCACCGCTGCACATGTTTCTGGTGAAATTTCCCCTTTAAATTTGGACTGGCCAAAAATCTTCAGAATTAGTAAGCTTCTGCTTAAAATACTGGATTTTTTCTTTAAGTTTTCCTAAGGACAGTTTTCTTTTGAAATATTGGTCGCAATATCATGATTCCTTGATAGTGATAAAGAAATTTCACCAGATGAAAATTATACTGTCCCAACTAATTCCTCAGAAGAATTCCCATGGAAAGCTCAGGTACAAATCTGTGTTCCTGCAAAAATATTTTTATTTTTCTGAGGAAACACTTATTCACAGAAAATAGACTGGTGAATTTTCAAAGTGATTTTCTGAAGCTTTCAAATTTGCCATCTAGAAACAAGAATGAAAAAATCTCTAGACAGTCCTTTTTTTACTTTTGGGCATTGATGCACACAGACAAGCCATGGCACATACTAAATTTCCTTCCCTTATTGATCCTGTCACTGTGATAAAAGCTGCTACACAGAAAAAAGGCCAATCCAGGCAAACCTGAAGTGTGAATTGAAAATAAACTAAATAAGATTTCTCAAGAGAATCAGACTTTTAAATCTGCTCCTCCACTTAATAAAAATCTGGTTAAAACCAATGTTGTGGCAGTATAATTTCTGTCTTCAGTCACACTTTTTCTGACCAGGGCAGAGACAATTTAACCCATTTCCCAGGAATTTCACTGCCTGGCACAGGAAGTTATTGACAAGGAGTCGTTTTGACTCTTTCACCTTTTAAAAAAGAACATGTCATAAAAAATAGTCCATGAGGTCAGAGAGAGAATGGGATTTAAGAGATTATCAGTGTGTTGGTGTATTGTGCTTGTTGTATTCCCACTGCCAGCAGCAATAATTTGAATAAACAGCAAGGATTCCATGTGTCACTTCAGTTATTCCTACAGGGAATTCCATGCTGGAACACATCCAAATAAAAACCCTCAGGCTCACAAAATCACTTTTGCCTCTTCAGCCATGGGCACAGGGAAAGTTTTTCACTTTTGGCTGGTGCTGACATCCTCTGCTCTTGCAGCTCCCAGACAAACTCCCATCCACACACTTCACTCCTGGTACAGCCAGCGAGCTCCTGCATGACTTCTTCATCCCCCTGAAGGTTTGCAACCACAGCCAGCCCACCAAGGCTCAGGACATCCATCCTGCACCCCACTCTGGCTGAATGTGCTGGTGACAGGGGCTTTTCTCTGATTCTCTCATTACATCAATTATAAAAGTAGGTAAAATGAGAAATTGAGCGAATCTTTCTTGTTTTCATCAATTCCTGTGATAGTTCCTACAGGTGAAAGATTAAAAATAAGCATTCCTTTTCCATCACAGCACAAAAAAATCATTTTGATGAACATGCAACATTTCTTTACCCTGATGTCCAGAAACGTAACGCCAACCATCCAATTCCAAAGGACCTGTTTAAATTCCAAGAACTGCAAACACACACTTGCACACAGATGGAAAGATCAGGGAATTAAAAAAAAAAAAAAAAGGCAAATTTAAGATCATGACACTCTCAGCTGCATCAATGGTGGTGACCAGGTAGGGTACCAGCTCTTCTCTCTGTGTGCACCAATAGTGGGGAGCTCTCTGCAGACCTTCAAAATAATTAACATGGGCTTCTATCCACAAAAAAAAAAAAAAAAAAAAAAAAAAAAAAAAAAAAAAATTGCACGGGGTTTCTCAAAAAAAAAATCCTAAGAACCTATAACCTATTGGGTCATAATTCTCAGCAACTGCCACCCTCTTGCTGACAGGGAAAACCATAATCAGTGCTAATATTTTGTTCCCGAAACACAGCTTCAATTGTCATCACAGTTTGAGTCACCAGCACAGAGTATCAGCCTGTAGTTGGCAATTTTAATTTCCTGCTGGTGCAAACACATGGCCCTGTTCCAAGCCCACAACTTGTCTACCAACATGTGAAGTGGCAGAAACTTACATTTCAATTAAAGAAATTGTTCAGATTCTCTGCTTTCAAGAGCAATGTGATAACCCCGAGTGAAGTTCTTTGTTTTGAAAGGTAAAATCCCAAAGGATGATATTACAAATTGCATTTTATTGCTCTCTTTTTACAATATATGACAGATAGGACATCTGGCTTGAGATCTACCTCCAATTTTGGCAGACTCCTCATGGGCTGCAACTACAAATCGGTTTGCATGAAGTTTTTTGCACCATCCAGAAGCTGGAAATTTGCAGCCAGCCCCCCAGGAAAGCTTTCTGCTCTGCTAAGGCAGATATTTCCCTAGTGGTGCTGCTAGGAGGTTTTCCTTGCTTTTACATTTCAGGATGGAAACAAGATGTGTACAAAAGAGGCTCTGAGGTCCTGGTTTTGTGCATCACACAACACCTGGCAGTCCTTCATTGTGATGACAAAAATCGCACAGTGAAGCAGGAGTAGCAAGGTGAAGACAGGCTCTAGTCTGGCCTTTGGTGACATGGCCTTGCAGGAAAACCTCTTTTCTCTGCATATTATTTTCTGCAAAATAAAGAATGTCACTGCAGAAGAAGAATACTCGTGTTCATATATCACAAGGCAGCGCATTGAGATGAGGCACCTCTCACACTGCCATGAGCTCCTCTGTGCCTACAGCTGCTGGCAAACATCACTCCAGCAACACACGAAGCATTAAAAAAGCACCAGTTAATGTTCTTTCTAATGATCTGTACAAATCTGGAAAGATCTGGAAGGCTGAGCTTTTTAATCAGAATATACTCTGGAGAGCTGGGAGCAAAGGAGGTAGGAGAGGATTACCCCTTCAAACACCAAGAAAATGAAGATGTTCTTCCCCCTTTCTGCTGTCCCCTGGAGGTTGCTCCTTAAGAGTTTGAGCAGTTAAAGAGGTAAATATTTTGTCCTCAAAGGAGGCTGAAGTGATATTTAATCAGTAAAAGACTTCACTGTAGACTGATTCTACCAATTGATTTTCAAAAGCTAAAACCCATTTCACTGAAGACCTGTCTGCAGACTAATTAGAACCATTTTCTTCCTCCAGTTAAGGCTGCCAGAGACCAGCAATCATGCCTAAGGAGCACCAGGGGCAAAGCTTTTTTTACCTACACTGAACAATGCAGTTATTCCGTAATCAGCTGCACTTTGTTGGTTTATTCACCTGTTCTGCTGTTTGAAAATGCATGTCTTGGTTTAAAAAGAGAGGTGTCTGCTAAGGAAGGCAGGAGCCTGCCTTGAAATGGAGAATGTAAACCCCCTCCCTCCAAATTATTATAATTTTGAAATTAAGGGGGTTTTCAGGAAAGGTATGGGAATAGGAATAACAGTTCTTTGCTAGGAATATTAAAAATAAAAATGTAGTAGTACAAAAAAGCAAACAAACAAAAAGAAAAATATTGGCAGAGTCAGAACACAACCTGACACTCTGTTGGTGAGGGTGTTGGGAGCAGTGCAATCAAGTCCTCCTGGAGTGGCAGATGTGGTTCTGGTGAAACAGAAATGATCCTGTAGCAGGGTAAAGTTTTCCTCTGAAGATCCCATAGTGGTGAGATGGATCTGATCTTCTCTGGGACTCCAGTGCACACAGGCTGTGCTGGTGTTCTGAATCTCAGGTGTTATCCAGGTAGGAATGCTTGGCTCCTCCCCCTGGGCGGAGCCTCTCCCCATGGATGATGTAATGTTATCAGCCATGCAGTGAGCCTCGATGGCCCATGAACAGCAGAGATCCCCTGGAGGGAGGATGGGTCCTGGAAGAGATAAAGAAAATGCCTCCCCAATTGGTTCAACAGACGGCAATAGAAAACATACTTTTGGTTACATCTTGCAACCCAAGACAATGCAACAGACGCTGCATTTGCCAAGCAAGTGGCATTTCATGTGCTGCCACTTGCTTCAGAACCATTTCCTATCTTCTGCAAGGTCCCACCAGCTCTGTCACCACGGTCGCACTGGGGTTGGACACAGATCAGAGTAGACCTGCACTGCTGTAGGGACACCCTGGGAGCTGCTCCCCAAGCCCTGTGTCACATAAATACATCATTTCTGTTCAGCAATGGCTGTGAGGGAAGAAAGCAGGAGAAATAGTGTCCTAGTAGAGACGGTCACAGCACACAAAATGACACAGTATCAAGTTTTCAGAAGGCTCCTTTATTATGGCAGCATGCTGTCTTTTATACAGTTTTTATAAACCTTGAGTGTCGCCCTGATTTTTTCAGCCTTCTCTTCTGTTTCACAGTTTCACATTTTGGGTTCTTTCTCACACTCTGGTCTGTAAACACCGGCAAATGTTTATCATAACTTCAAGGTAGTTTTCATTCTTTGTCTTAGAGATATGGACAGCTGATGGACAGTTGTCTTGACCAATGGGATGGGGAGAGGTGTCAACCTTCTCCCCCAATCCATAGCCTTTGTAGAAATACTATATAACGAAGTCAGACTTTTAAATAAAGGTAGTGCTAAGTTCATGCCTTCTGATCAAAGTGTGAGTGTGTGTTTGTGTGTGTGTGACGAACTGCGTCACTTGAGGGCAACTTCTACTTGGTTAATATCTTTCTTGTTAATTATTCTATTGGTTAGTTAAAGGTATTTTACTTGTCCTTCAATTTTATCTATTCTTGGATTTTTCACATATTTTCTTTATGGATTCTCATGGGACAAATCCCTTGTTATTACTGGTGCACTTATTTTTCACCGTCTGAATAGCTTGTTGTGCTAAAGGAACTCCTCATTCTCAAAAGAGCTTCATGAACTTACAAATTGCTTGTTAACTGCACTTAGAAGAAATTACAGGCTAGCTTTCTTACCCTATTCCTACAAAAAAGAAGTAGGCACCCCTTTGTATACTCAGCAGTGGCATGAGGAGACAGACCTGTGATGGACCAAGAGATTCCTGGAATCCAGGAAGGGATTTTTGTGCTCCAGAAGGGGTGGCAGTTGTGGCAGGGAGGAATAGGAGAACACAGAGTTATTGAGGCAGCAAGCCATGTCCCAGAGAGGAAGTGTCTCCTTCACACTGGTGGCCATCATTTCTTTTGCTTTCTAATCCTTCTCTCCCAACAATAATTTTGGCTTTTACTGGGTTATCTTGCTCTTGGCAATGGAGGCCTGGTAACAGACCCCCTAAAGCCTTGTTGGAAAGAACTCTGGAAGTTCACAGTCTGATTTAATACCTGGGAGGTGACTGCCAAGGGCTCTTCTAGGATAGGGAGGTTAAAGACTGATAGTCCTGTGTTAAAATAACACCTCCTAGCAGCTCAGATTTGGTCTTCAGCATGGACACCAGGAGTGGTGAAACTGCGTCCCTAAAGAACACATCTCCCTCTCGTCTTCCAAACACAACCATAAGCAATTCCAAAACAATTTTTTATCATTATTATTATTTTCCTCCAGAACAAAATACTTCCTTAGAGCATTTTGAGTGTCAAAGAACATCACAACCTGACAGACTGGTTCCAGAGCTTTTCCTTTGGGCTTTTCATGCCTGTTTGCTCTGGAAACCTCAGTGATGGAGCAGTTGGCTCCCAAGACCTGAGGTTTGAAATTCTCCAATTCAGAGCACCTCAGAGCTGCATTATCTAAAGCAGAAGCAACTACAAAATACAGCTTTGCTGTTTAGGGGCAGTTTGGCATGAAACCTTAGCAAGGTTTTGCCTAACTTCAACTGTTCTTTTACTGTATTAATAAAAAAAAAAATTGAAAATGCCCATATTTTGGAGTTCAAACACTAACATTTCTAGGATTCAAAAGGAGGCAATGAGGCTCTAGTGCATGAAAATTTCATACCTTGGCTAAAATAACCTTATAATTAACTAACTTCAGTTAAAATCAAGAACTTAAGTGGTTATCTCAGGATGCTTTGCTCTATAAAATCATGATTGTACCATAGAAATATTTATATACTGAAACTACTAGATGGTGGTTGATTTTTTTAATGCCTGGACATTTTTCCATCATAAAGATGTGGTTTTAATAAAATAAATATTTTTATATGGAAAATACCAATGGAAAGGATACTAAAATGATATTTTTAATAAATTAACCTTCATGGAAAACTGAATGGACTTTTGTTTTTAATCTGAGAACATAAGCAGTCCCTTGGGGAAAAGGGAAGAAAGTTAAAAGGCAAAAGGAAACAAAATCCAGACAAGGGATATGGAAAACTCAAGACTTTCATTGCCAAAGTGGCGCTGGGAATTCAGAGCAAGAATGTTTTTGTTTAGGAACTGCTCTGGGAAGGCAGAAGGGGAAAGCAGCTGGTCCAAGCTTTCACGGAGTGTCAGAGGAGCAAACCCTGGGAAGGTTCCCCTCCACTGGCACGAGCAGCCAGGAGGAAACAGGACAGCAAAGGTCTGAGCCTAAAGGGATTTGTGTTAGTCCAGGACAGCTCTACATCCAAACATGTAACTACAGACTGTCCCAATGGCATCACACACATCCCCCAGCTGTAAACACCCCTCACTTGTGAAAGTTGGGAGAAAAATCTCAAGGTGGTTTCAAACCCCAAAATGAAAAGTCAGGGGACTGAGTGCACTGGCACCACCTCTGGTCCACATGGACCCCTTGATGCTCGGAGGCAGCAGTACAGACAATATTCAGGCCTGGGCCACAATTTCTCCTTCCCTATTCTCCGAGGGTTCGTTTATGCTGGATATCACCACTGCCCCTGGTTAATGAGGAGCCAAGGCTGTGGCTCCACTCTGGGCTGTGTTGCTGAGATTGTTGAAGGGAACATTTTGCTTCCAGCTATGAGGTCCCTTGCAAAGCACCGGAACACAAAGCACCTCCATGAGCTGCTGCTGCTCATCACCTCTCGTGGGTTCCAGAAAGGGCTGGCTCTGTCAGCCAGAGGGAGTGGTACAAGCAACTGAATCGTGGATAACTGATAAGGTCATGGACAAAGACTCTCTAACGAGTTAAATTAGAAAGCGGGAGGTTTTATGGCAATGTCTCCTAACATGCCCATGAACTACAAGGCTCTTTGCCCTCTATTTATCTAACAAAGTCTTATGTACTCAAAATGCTTATACATATGCATAATCCCAGCACCTTCCACTCCCTGCGCTGTATTAAAATGAGGCTGGAGTCCTTCACACCTGTGCAATTCTTCCCTTGAATTGGGTAGGTGGTCCTTGAAATGGGTCCGTGGTCTGGAAGGATGAAGTCAGGGATGTCTTCCTCGCAATGACCTTTCTTCTGGCAGGCTTTCATGATTTCGTGGGACAATTCAATCTCCCCAGCTTTGCTGCCAATTATTTCTGGGTCCAGGAGCTGTCATAGTTCCATTGGTTTTCATTTGTTCTCCTGATGGTCCATCTATCTCATTTCCTTCAATAAACACAACTAAGACAAGCACATAATAGCAAGTAATACATCACCAATGTTCTAGTTTAAGCATCTAGAAATAATTAACTCATCTTTGTTCCTCTAACTTGCATCTTAATCAATATAAATTACTTATACCCCTTGGCTAAAATCTTAACTCTTTAAAATGTTGACTCTTAACAACCTTTCCCTTTCAGCTCTGATGCCTTTGTGACATCTGCAACCCAAGCTCAGCCCTCCCTCATTCCTAGAACAAGCCTGAAAGAAGGACAAGACAAATGTGTTCTTAAATACACCTTAACCAATATTAAAATTTAATCTTGTGAGGCCAAAATTACTCCCAGTGAGAGAAAATCAGCTGTATTTCCTTAATTTGCCAGCCCGGCATTCAGGCACAATTCTTGTTTGTACACAGCAAATCAATAGATGCAGTTGGGCACAACCATTGAGCTATGATCACTCTTTCCAAGGCAAAACCACACCAATTTCTACACGATGATGATTCTGCCATTCACTCATCCCACCTGGTAGTGCTGAGAGCAGCTGTAACTCTTGATACCTCTCCCAGAAATGACTACACTCACAAAAGTGAGTGCTGAAGGGAAAGGATATCGTATTTTTCCTCTTTTTCTCATGCTTGGCTACTGGCTTATCCCTTCCAGGACCAAGTGTTAACAAATCCAAGAATTTCTGACAATGCAAGAGCTCATTTTCTAACCCTGCTCTCAGGTTCTTGATGAAGATTTCAGTACAGGTTCTGTCCTCCTGGTCTTCTCAACTTCAAAGGATTTGAATGGAGGAGTTTGAATGCACAGCTTTTGGAGGGGAGTGGAAGGGAAGAAAAAAAAAACAAATAAAGAGCTATCTGCTCTAACAATTCATTTCATTCAGAGATTCTTTGGAGCAGATAATGGATTTTGAGTATCAGTAACACTGCATAATCCAGCCACCCACCATCAGGCTGCTTAGCACAAATTTGGCTATAATTTTATCCCCTTGCCAGAGTGTTCCTGCAGCAGGCCCCTTAGTTGGCAGAGAGGCTGCTGCTATCCTGGCTGTAGAACACATTTCTGGGGAACACTTTGTTCCACTGTGTCAAATTTATTCTGGGCAAACTCTTCCTCCCTACTCCAGAAAAAGCCACCGACCCCAGAGCAGCCCCAGCTTTGTTCCTGGCCCGTCCATCACCCAACTCCCCAACTCCACCTGATGCCTTGGGAAGGCTCACCTGGAACAGAGACTGGACAGAGCTAAGAGAATAAAATAGATATTTATTGAAAGGCCTTTAGGACACACCTTGGGCAGGACAAGAGCCTGGCCAGGGCTACACCCAAGGTGGACCCAAAATGGTCACAAAATGGACACACGGTCACGAGGACTCACACTTTGATAAGTTTTGGTCCATTTGAATATTGGGGTTTAATTGTCCAGTTACAGCTTCAGGTTGGGAAGTCCCATCCTTCTTGTTCCTCCCTTCAGCCCACCCTTGTTTGTGCTTTTGGATCTGAAAACTTGTAACAGTTGTCCTTGGTCTCCAGCAGGAAAAGGATTTGTTTGTTTACTGTGAAGACAACTGACTGACACTTAATGTGAGACTCAGAACTATACCCCTAGGCAGCACAGAATCTGAAAAACATGGAAGCTAAAACTTTCACACCACCTTTTGTTAGGAGCCTTGAACAAGCATCAGAGTCCTGCTGGTGGAACCAGCTCTCCTGAAATAATTCATCCCAATGGGCAGCAAGGGACATGCCCAGCACAGGACCCGTGCCACATGGAGTGACAGGAGCCACATTTGGAGGCTGATCTCCAGCTCAAACTTGCGTTTATTTACAGCTGGGACAGTTGAGTCTTTCTTCTGCCGCGCTTCCCTCAATACAAACTGCACATGATAAAAATCCCTACAAGTGAGGCTGCTGGACAGGATTAATGCAGAGTTTTCTCTAATTTTCTCCTTCCCCTCAGCCCATTAGGTTCAGAGGCTGTTGTAACAACCTACTCTTCTCCTTATCACGGGGTCACAGAATGGTTTGGATTAGAAGGGAGCTTAAAGCCTATCTTGTTCCAAACCCTGCCATGGCAGGGACAGCTTCCACTGTCCCAAGCTGCTCCAAGCCCCAACCTGGCCTTGGACATGTCCAGGGATCCAGGGGCAGCCACAGCTCTGGCAAGGAAGATTTGCTTCCTAATATCTGATATTAGGAGTAGGTTTGCTTCTGGTCCAAGTTTTCACCACTTTTGTTGAGACACAGCGACTTAAAAAGCAGTGGGAGGTGTTTTAAACCCAGACTTCCACAAAGGGCAGAATCAGGATAGTTTGGGGGCTTTTTTAATGTTTGAGAACTACCCATTAATTCCACTGGTGCTCATTATTTCTAAAAGCTAGGAGGTAAATCCTTAAATGTCTCAGTTCTAGAAGCAGGCTGCAGGCCTTTGAAATGCCCAGCACAAAAGCAGAGTCGAGTACCCTGCTCCCAGACTCAGAGCTCTTCTACGAGACCCAAACCTGCATTGAAATGAAAGAAACAGATGTGCACTGCCGCACAGAAAATGGAATAACACAAGCTGTAACATTATCACGGCTTAAATGTAACTTTGGCATAAAATCATTAACCTTTTAATAGCTTGCTTTGTGGCTGAGCACTTTCTATTCCACGTAATGTTCTTCTGAATATAAAAGCACTCCTGAGTGAATTTAGCCTAATGAGAGAAGCCCGTGATGACTCTTAACATCATCCATTTATCTTTTGAAAAGAAACAGCATAATTACATTCCCCATACTCAGAAATATGCTTCAGCATTGTTTTCTGCGGTGAATTCTACCTCAGGGCAGTCAATTAGCCTTGGCTTTGGTGTTTTAGACTGGGCTTTGCTGTTCTTGGGGGACTGCTTTGACATGCACTGCACTCCTGGGACAGGAGTTAGCTCAGGGTTAAGTCAGATGGGTTCACAAACCAGCGAGGGACTCAAAGGGCAAAGGCTCCACATCAGTTCTCAATAAAGTGGCCAGCAGGGATTGATTTGTGTCAGGGGCTGGCACATGCCAGGTTTGTCCTGGCCTCACCCACTGCTGCTGTCAGGGACAGCCCTGCCTGCCTGACACCTGTAAATACCTATCTAATAGCTATTTAATGTAAATATCTGTTTCTGTCATCATCACCACCTCCTTTTCTGAGCCTGGCAGGGTGCAAACAGCCAGACAAAGCTTTCTAAAACAAAACCCTACTGAGGATGCTGAATTATGTTTGACACCCACTGCAGTCAATGATTTTAACACTCCTATCATTTCTACATGTGTATTACTTAGGTGAAGAGCACACCTGTTTCTGCTCCTGATTCTACCACCCAGACTGGGTTTTGTCCAGAGCTATCTAAATTGAGCTTTCCGTAAAATGGCTTTTTTTTTTTCTGCTGATATTCAGGAAAAAAAATCTTGCTCTTAGGAATAGCAAATTTGTATTTCTGTTGAGAAATAACATGATCAAGAGAGCAAATGACACCAAACTGAATATCTACCCTTCCTATACCTAATTATTAAGAGGAAAGAAGAAAAAAAAAAGAGAGAGAGAGATGCAATGACTTTAAAGGAAGCACAGAACAATTCTGCTAAGCAAATACCTTGAGCTGAAAAACTAAAATAATTACTAATGCTCTCTTACCTTGCTGATGAAGTCTCAAGTGATCTTCAGACCTAAATTGTCCTGTAAATGCAGCACAGCTTGAGCTCACCGAAGTGCCTCAGGAAAACACTTTGAGAGAAGTGCTTGAACTTAGTTTCATCACATAGCACTGAAGATAATTTGGGTTGATTGGTTTCTAAATGAAACCCAATGAGCTGATATAATCCATTTAATGTGTCACCAGCTCCAGAAGTTAAAGACCCTGAAAATCAGTGAGCCTGATTCCTAAAAGTGAGGAGGAACAAACTAACAAGGAGAGTAGGAAGGAAAATCCCAACTATCTTGATGCTGGAACCCCTAAGTGATGAAATAAGTAACCAAAAGAAGATACCGGTACTTTTAAAAGTTAGCAAATTTAAAAAAAAAAAAACCTTCACAAATTCAGCTCAGTTCTGGGCTATATGGAGTTGGGAGACATTTCTAGTGACAGGATATATATCAGAGTTTAGAAACTATTTGACCTACGTGAAAGAAGTACTGAAGAAATGCTCATCCACACAACAAAGGCTGCAGGCAAAGCCTTAATTCTGTCACTGACAAACTTTTGACCTGGCAACCGATAGAATTTGTATAAACCAGATTTTCAGTACTGGAGGTGAAGGTGCCTCCAGAGCCACAGGCCTTTTTATGGGAATTGTTGGGGTAGGCACTAATGCTACCCCAGACTTTGGAACCCTGCTCCTAATTGCACTGCATTCCAGTTCTTAATTATCTCCTCCTTCCTCCTGCTCCTCCCCCAAGTGCCCTGGTGCCTCAGCTGGCTTTGCCCTCCTTTCCCCTGGGGACACCAGAGGAGCACCCAGATGCTCCTGGACGGTGAGGAAGGCTCATTTGAGGAAATTCCCAGGTGGGTGCCTCAGCCCTAGTCCTGGCCTGGCCTCAAAGCAGGAAAAGCCCCCCTGGAGGGTGTGACAGAGGGGACTGATGTGCCCAGCAGCAGTGGGGAGGTGCAGGAACAAGGATGCACCTCCCACATCACCAGGTGTCCTGCCCAGATCCTGCCTGGCCAAAGCAACTCTTCAATCACCCTGGGGTTTTCTCAGGAAAGAAACATTTTCCAAGGCAAAACACAATCAAAAAAAAAAATCAAAACCAAACTCACAGCATGGCAAAAGTCTGGAAAACACCCCTGCAAGCCAAAACCCAGGTCTCATGGGAAGCATTGCGTGTCCTCAGCCCTCAGCAAGCACAGCCACTGCTGCACTCGCCTCTCACAGCCAGGGTGCTCAGGACTCCTTGGTTTCAGAGCCCGGCTTGGCTGCACCCTGCCAGCCTTTCCCTTGGCTCATTCCCAGGGTACCGCAGGCAGCAGACATCATGTTCAGCTAATTGAGCTCGGGCTTGTCCCCCCCAGGTCTATAGCACAACTCTAAACTTGCAGCAGAAACTTATAGCAGAGACTGTGTTCACAAAGCCTGTTTCCCTCTGGCAGCAGAAACTCTGAATGTTTCTTAAATCAGAAGCATCTCAGCTTGATGAGGACATCAATTCCCTTCCACAGAATTTCTGAAGCCTGCAGATAAAGAGATGGAAGATATCCTGCCAGAGCCAAACAGCCTCAAACTATACAAAGACAGACAAATTTTTTCATCACCCTACCTGGATTGCCTGGCTGGATAAAGGATGAGGAAACCCCTCTACCTCGCAGGATAAAGCTTATTAAATTCCATTTTCTGATGGTTGGAACACAACTCATCCCAATGTGAACAGCTGAAAGCATTAGTGTGAACTAATATAAAAGTAGTCAAAAACATTACAGTGATTGTCACTCAGTCAGCAGTAGCTGTGCAATATGAATAAAAAGCACATTAAATCTGTTCCAAATAATTGGCACAATGTGTTTATATAGGACTAGGGCTGCATATTAAAACACACCTGATTTATTCTTCATAAGCAATGAGTATTTACTACATCTGTGATAGCTGTATAGATTCAGAGCTCATTTTTTAAAATGATTAATTGGTATTTAATTAGCATGTATTACCATACTAGATATACAGAGCCTAGTTAGGAATGCAAATATAATTCTAATAATTACATAACTAGTTATGCTTTCAAGAGCCTACTACATAATGCAGTGCAGACAGCTTCCCTTGGAACAGAAAACAGCACATAACACAGACAGAGTAACATTTAAAAATGCCTAAATCCTCTTTTCAAAGTGGACTTTAATCTCAATCAAGAATTCTGAGGTTTTCTAGTGTTCCAGCACAGAATTTATGTGCTGCTGCCATTCTCCAGCCCTGCTACATGAAGCAACTTGGACAGACCTTTGCATTGGCATCTTTCTAGGAGTGATGAATTGCCTCTCTGAGCACTATCACAGAGATTGGAAGAGGGTTTTTTTCCTTCACCATGAAATGCCTCTGTCACACTACTTGCTTCTTTCAAATGCGGAATTGATGTGTGAGGTTCTGGAGATGTGTTTGGATCTCAGCTGAGCAGCAGAGCTGTGACACCTCAAGGACTGAGCAGAAGTGACACCTTCAACTCAAGTGCCGCCACAACTGCCAGACATGGGTAAACATCTCTGGGAGACAAATATTCCTGCAGCCTCCTTCCCTGCAGTGGTGAGTAAATTCAAAGTGTCAGTGCAGAGAACAACCCCAGAACCACTGGCATTGTAAAGATTGGGAGAACCAAGCGGTAACAATCAGTGCTGGCACTCAGTGTTTTGCCAATATCTAAGAAAAGTCCTGGAAGCCCACCCTGAATCCCGGCAGGTCTGTCAGACACTCCCCCACCTTTTTTCAATTCCATGCTCCCAATGGGGAGATGTTTCTGAGCAGGTTAGGAAGGCAGGGGTGGGGGGAACAGAGAGCTGTGGAAAGTGAAAGAACAACATACTTTCTGCTGTTTCTCCCACTTGGGAAAGATGCTTCAGCCCACAGCTCACCAGCCTGAACCCTAGAAGAGAAAAGCAGATTATACCCCCTAGCAAAGAACCTCTCTTTTGCCCACCTCCCATCCACGCTGTTTGGGGTACAATGTGGGCCCCTTTCTCAGCAGTCACACCTCCCCTGAGGCGGACAGGTACAACTGCTGGTTGGCCCTCGTGTCCCCACACATCCACCCTCTCTGCTCGGGGGAAGGCACAGGAATCCCAGCCCCTTTTCTGCACTTCAGCAGAAAAATCCACCCCCTAATTGGTGGCTGTGATGAAAGCCTGTCAGATCCAACTCCTTACTCCAACACCACCTCCCATCTTTTCTTTCCAGGATCCCACACCTCACACAGACAGGCTCCTGGCCCTGTTTTTGCAAACTTAGAGATATTTCTGTTTCTATCTGTAGCTCAGGGTACAGGAACTCTCCTGCAACACTTGACAGGACTAAGCAACAGTCCTGCTTCCAAGCCTAGGTGTATCTCTTAAAAAGATGAATGCACTCGCTGTGCCTCTGCCCAGAAGCTACAAACAGAGATTTCTGTGCCTCGGGCCAAAGATGCACAACCTGCTTTTACCTCCCCACGGTGGGGTGTGAGTTTGCAGCTCACTGACAGGAGGAGGGTACAGGAGCTGGCATCAGCTGTGCCCAGAGCATCCTGCAGCTGCAGTTAATGGGGACAGAAAGGCTGCATTTGTCAGCCTGACAAAAACACCCCGAGATGTGGCATTTTCTTGTGTTCAGTGACTCCCCACGCTGAGCTTCCTCTCTCCAAGCCCTGCATCCAGATCCCTCTGCTCCCCACCAACAGGGACAAAAAGCCCGCAGCTATTCAGCTGCACTGACCACACTCCCCTCCCTGGACTCTGCCTGGCAGAGTGATGTTTATCTTTCATTTCTCCCCTTGAGTCCAGTGCAGGAAAATCCTGCTGAAGATAAATCCCCTCTTTTAATAACTCTGAGCTTTGACAGAAGCAGTTTTTAGTCGAAGATTTGCTGATCACTCACGGCAAATAATAAAGCCTTTGGTTTATAAACAACTGTGCTTGCATCATCTGGCCTTCCTTCTTGTCACGCCTTGCTCTGGATCTTGCTGAGGTGACTGAAGTGGCTGGTGCCAGTTCTTGCTCCAAAGAACCATTTGATTGTGTCTGCCCAGTGCAGCTGCACATCCCCGTGTCACCACTGACAGTCATGACTGCGTCAGTGCTGACCAGCACAGGCAGCAGCAGGTTTGCTGATGGGAGGATGACAGAAGCTTGGGCAGATCTTTACAGAACCCACACTGGCACCATACCCCTCACCCAAATGGGAGGAAGGGGATTCACATCTTTTGTTCACTGGACTCTGCAAATCCCAGCTCACCCTTAGAGTTGTGTTCCTTACACCAAACCCACCTCCTGGGGAAGGGTGCATCAACCAAGTGTCTCAACAACAGCAGTGCCCAGGGCTGCCAACCCCCTCGTCCCAATCCCAGGCGTATTTTAGATTTAAATGAAGCTTCAACATTGCATGCATTGGGAGGAAATACTTGCGACTTACTGCAGACAGTTAAAGAAAAGGCACAAATTGCCATCAGGAAGCAGGGAATAGTGCAATAGCTGTGAAGCTCTGTGGAGCCAGGAACATGCCCACTGCAAAATGGGAGCTGGTCATATGGCACAGCAGATTTTGGTGTTCTCTCTGTCGTATGTCACATACTTCAGGGCTTTTGTGCCGACTGCCAGGAGACAAGAAAAACATACAGTTAGTGGGGGAGGATCAAATATTCCATTTTCGAGGCAAACTGTAGGGGCCCAAGCTCTAGGGGCTGTCTTCAGTAATAAAAGTATTAGTGACTTTACATATATATGCTGATCTAGTCCCAAGCTTATTAGCAAAGAATTGCAAATGTACCTGGCTCTCTGCAGCCTGCAGGGAAAAAGCTGCATTCTTAATGCTTAGTTCTTAAGGCTTCAAGTTTATGAACATTGATTTTTTTGATTGTCTGCAAGTGGCCGTGAACTAAAAAAATTAGCCCCACACCCCCTCCAATAAGCAAAGAAATCCCTGTATTTCCTTTATCGCTGCTCCTCTCCAGTGCTTCTGTTTATCTTCACCATTCATGGTGAGGATATGGCACAGTGACATGCAGGAGGGAGCCCTTGGGGACAGCTGGCAGCTGCTGACACAGAGCCATGGCACTGTGTGGCTTCTCCAGACAAAGCAAACCCAGGTCCCAGCAAAGCCCTGTGTCCAGAGAGCCCGGCCAGCAGCTCCGGGGGCTGCAGCAGCACTGCCCTGCAGAGCCCTGGCGGAGCAAAGGACTGGGACAAAGCTCTTCTGAAGGTCATTTCGGGACCAAACCCTCTGCTCCATTTCAAGGCTTTGATAACCAAGTTTAATACAGATCTGGAGAGGCAAAGTCTGGTCCAAAGGCAATGGAAAATCATCAGGAGGACTTCGCTGCTCTCACTAAAGCTGGCAGAGGTACCCACACAGCTGGAGTTTCACTGCCTGAAATCCCCCTCCAGCAGCAACATCTGACACTGATAGACTCCGACACACAGCCTCACATAATTAAGCCAGAAAAACATTAGAAAGAAAACATAACAAATGGTTCTGAGCTTCCCTGGCGGCACTAGATTGTGGAGACAAGAGTCAGCTTACAGATAAAATTGGTACCAGTGAGATCCCCTGCCCTTTGCTGCTGGGTTGCAGCACACTGTCCTTTTTTGCAGAACACACTCACCTGCACCAAGTGTCTCTCTGAGATGTTCAGGAGGAGGAAACCTGTAAGGGAAGGTAGATATGAGGAAAGAAGTGACTAAGCAGAGGCTTTGAGGCACTCACAGAGCTATCGCCCTCAGGCCAAGAGCTGTGCCCAGAGTCAAAGCACTCCTGGGGAGCTCTCAGCCCTGCTCTGTGATGCTCTGAGCATGGCTGCTGCTGGAGGAGTCTAAATAATCCACCTTTAAAAGGGTGTTGTGTTGCCAGCCTCCAAGCCAGAACCACCACTCGGTTCAAACATCCCCAAAGCTGGACCCAGCTCTGTTCTTGTTTGGTTTTTAATCAATGGCTTTCTCCAAAGCCCACTGAAATCCAGGAAAAAGCTGACACTGACTCAGGTGACCTCTGACCCAGGCACCAAGCATGAGGCTTGACCAGGAATTGTTCCTTTGGTAAAAGGAGATTCCTCAGGCTTCCATCCTTTTCTCACATCTGTCAAGAGTTTTTATATACTTCTTATAAACCAACATGAAACACCACCCATTCTATTAACTGTTCCTCCAAAACAGTGCAGGAGTTTCCCTCTCCACCACGCTGGATGCACCATCCTTGCAGATCCCCATCAGTGCCTCTCACAGCTCCCATGAAATGCAGACTGCTCACCTGAAGGCAAATGCTCGGTGTAGACCAAGAAATATCACAGAAGTCAGGAAATAAGAAAGAGTTTCCAGCATCTGAAGCTCTTTATTAACAACAGGCTGAGTTTTGGAGATGAGAGCGTGCTGTAGGTTTTGCACACTCCAAGTGAAGTTTAGCCTGTGGGAAGAGCCAAACCCTCTTTGAGGGAGAAATCGGCAGATACGAAGTCTCTAATTTTTCCATCAGTAGAAAAGGCCATTTAATACGAATAAAAGCCTTCCCACTTTGAACAAAAACAAATCACGCACCAAAAGCAACACTGCACCGAGCATGTGACTCCCAGGGCTCCTTCAGCAAGACAAAAGGTAACTCAGGTTGCCAAATCAAACCTGCTGCTCCCCCAGCCTTCCCCTGTGCTCTCCAGGCCAGACCTCTGCCAGCTCTTCAGCACCATCACTGCAGTGCCCAGTCTGTGCAGATGCTGTATTGTGGAGCAATAAAAACCTCCCTGGAACCAAGACAGTCTCCTTTGCACTCACATGCATGGTAAAGGAAGAGGAATTTTTTTTTTCAGTATACAGTTCTGTCTTTGAGGGGAAGAGAAAGAATTCACATCTAAGTGTGATGGTAGTGGTTTGAGTTTCTGCAGGAAATGACTTGGGGTTATTAATATGTATTTTTTTCCATTGTAAAATGATCTCAAACGCTTTAACACAAGGAGAAGATCCTAAAAATCCAGAGTGGCTGAAAGTCACTGTAATAGCACACAATTTACACCCTTTCTCTTCTGCAAAAAGCAAGGACAAAACCTTTGATCTCCTCACCCTTTCCCGGGGCCACAGTATTCTCTGCCAGATGTAATCTTCAGTACTGAGGGTCTCAGGCTTATTGCAGCACCCCAAAGGTGTTTGATGGCTTTGGATGCACGAGACGTGAGGAGCAGAATTTCTGGGCTCATATCTGTCACATAGGTGCTTGAAATGACATAAAATTGGACTCGGTGACCCTGGGAGTGCCTTCCTATGAGTGGCCTGGAGCTGCCTCCAAAGGGAGCAGCCACCACCAGCCATATCCCCAGTGGGCACAAATCCATGTGGCACCTCAGGCCTTACCCTGCCAGCGACTCTGCTGTCCTCACAGGGCATCAGGAGCCACAGAGCACTTGCTCAGGAGTGCTGTGATTAAAAGTACAAGACCAAGTCCCTCCTATGTTCTTTTTATCTGGGAGGGTTTTTAAAACCCATTCAGCTACATTCCTGAAATAATGCTGGCTGAAACCTGTTACACAGTCCTCTTCAGGGATCTCACAGAGGGTTCTCTCCAGTGGCTCCTCCAGAGCCAGGACACTTGCATCTCAAACCTCTGAGTGAGGGGAGAAAGCTCTAACTTTGAAATAAATTGTGCCTGTAAATTTAAATTTAAGGGCATATTCAACTCTATAGGACAGATGCAAATATAGATGTTAACAACACATTCAGAAGTTGGGGCTCACATTTGCTCCTTCCTTTTATCTGTGCAGCTCAGGAGTACCCTGCTGCAATCAGTTGCACATTCCATGCTTTCAGATAATCCCCTGCACCTGAGTGATGACTGGTTCAGAAACAATTCCAGAGAGCGACCAGGCCCCGTGCATATTGCAGAGCATAAACATTGCTCCGATGAGATTCAGTGGCCAAGCTGCAGGGATTATGCACCAGGGGGTGGTAACCTGAGAAAAGGATCTGCCATTGAGTCAGCAACGCAGCCAAACCAGTCTCTGGCTGTCCCTGGGACACTGAGCTGCAGTTGCTTTCAATACCTCTTTGTCACCCACTTCCCCTGCAATGTTACATTCCACTGGCAGGCTCTGCCCTAACAGATGAGAGCTGAGCCTCTGAGTTTGGGATTAAGAAATGAATGTACAGATCTCATCTGACAGCACATGCTTGGGACCTAACAAACCTCACCCCTGGGCTTCTCCAGAGACATCCCATTCTCTGCCCTTCTCACTCGGATACTCTATCAAGACCCCTCTGAACTTGGCCAGAGCAAAATACTTTCCTGATACTTTGGCAAGTGATCAGTTGAGTCTTTTCACTTCCTGCACTTCTGATGTGAAGAGGATCATCCATGTGGTGACTGGGTACAAGAGTATCACAAGAAACCTCAGTGCCCACCTGGCCAGGCAGAACTTGTACAACTAAAATCAAACTCAGCCAAAGGCTGGATCTGCCCCCCCACAGCACCCCTACCCAAAGCTCACATTGAGGACACATCATTTCACATGGTCCCTTATCCTGAACTCAGAATTCACTCTCAACAATCAAATTCCACCCGGAAGGTACTTTAGGAGGACAACATGTACAAAGATGGTGCCTAACAGGGAGCCTCTGCTTCCATGCACTCATTTGCTCAGACAACACTTAGTTTGGATCCTGCCACAGCTGAATGGAGCAAGGAGAGCTGCCTTTCAATTTGCCAAGGCAACAGCCTTCACCTGCCCACCATATATACTATGACCTTCACAAACAAACAAAGGAGCAACAGTTGTTCATGGAGAATATCAAGGGCTTTATAAGAAAAAATGTGGATATGGCTGCTCAAACAGCCCTCACCACAGACTGCTACTGTCTGCTTCCCAACAAGCAGAAAAATTTGTTAGGAAGATCTAAAATTAGATGCTGAGCACCTGAAAAATGTTCTGTTCAAAGCAGAGAATAAAAGGCCACATGGAGCTATATTTTAAGACAACTGGGTATGCTCAGCATGAGCCATACATGGCTCCAGAGGGGAAATTTTGCGCCTGAAGTACACGTGCAAGGTATTGTCCAGGGCAGCTGTGGCTGCCCCAT
This sequence comes from Donacobius atricapilla, assembly GCA_013397315.1. Classification (NCBI taxonomy): domain Eukaryota; kingdom Metazoa; phylum Chordata; class Aves; order Passeriformes; family Mimidae; genus Donacobius; species Donacobius atricapilla. The sequence goes on from WBMY01005793.1 coordinate 186,214, forward strand.
TCCTGGAAGTGTCCAGGGCCAGGTTGGATGGCCCTTGGAGCAGCCTGGGATACTGGAAGGTGCCCCTGCACATGGCAGGGGGTGGGACTGGATGGGCTTTAAGGTCCCTTCCAACCTAAACCATTCTGTTATTCCATGAGTCTGTGATTCTACATTATTTATCATTTTCATACCAATACTTTTTAGAATATTACAAGAAAACCATATAGGGAATAACAGATCTTGAGGTTCATAAGACAATTTGATCCTTGATGACTTGGCTTTGTGTGCAGATCCCTGAGGGTTTACTCTGACAATAATCATACACTGAGCTCCATATTCCTGTTCGATTAAAATTCATCTTCCAAAAAAGCACTTGCAGTCCTTACTTAGACAGCTGGAGAAACAGAAAATTCACCACTTCTTCTGGTAACTTGTCACCCACACTGCTGAAAGATGTGTTCCTTGTGTACACAGACAAATGGGAAACATCAGTATTCCAGACTCCTACATCGTCCCCCTTTTAATTCTGATTGATCACAGTTCTCACACGCTCCAGGCCCAATTCCACCTGATATGAAGTGCTCTGTTAATGCCTGTGGGTGTGCAGAAGAGGATCAGTGCATGGTGAGAGCAGAAGTGCCTTTTGTTCAGAGAGCAGCTTTTGCTGTGCTGCAGAGCAACTTCAGGCAACGAACTATTTCTGAAGAGTTTAGCAGGACTAAGTTCCCATGGATATATGTGTGTATCCTACATGTTCAAGAAAACAAGTGTCTCCCAGGCTCACTGAAGCCTGGTGTTGCTTAATGAAATATTCTTGTGCTGGAAGGAAGGCCCAGAAGTTGAAATTAGGTATTTACTAAACAGATGAAGTAATTCTCTGACTAGAAGAACTTATTACTCTAAACACCTTGTGTGATCACCCAAAACAATCCAGGTAACACGTCAGAAAACAAAATATCTGTTATGCTCTCTCTTTTCCCTCCATCCTGGCCACTAGATGAAGACGGATAAAAAAACAGAGAGAGAACAACTTCAAAACAAAAGGCGACAGGACCGCAGAAGTTGCATGCAACCTAATTCTCGGAGATGATCTGCTCATGCCAAACCCAGATCTCACTGGAAGCCTGTGGCAGTCAATCCCCTTGTCTGCCAGGCAGGCAGGATTTGGCCCCGGCGGAGCATCCGCCTGCATTCCCAGCTGCTCTGTCCAGCTGCCGTGGAGGAATGCACGGCTGCCGAGGCCGCTGGCACCGGCCAGAGTCCGAACGTCCAGAGGAAAGCAAATTCCACCGCAGCGCTCGGACCCGCGCTCTGCCGGTGCCACGGCTGAATCTGATAAAGTAACCTGAAAATAGTTCAGTTTAGCTTCTTCTCCCTCACCAGCATGCAAACCATGCCTGAGCCAGCCCTTTGTTGAGTGTAGCTTTGAGAGTTTGGCGCGCGCCGGAGAGAGACACGAATGCTGATGGGCAGTGCCGGGAAGGAAAGCAGGGTTCTATTTGTATGTGTGTTCACCTCACTGATTTTGCCTTGACTACTTTCAATCAAATACTCAAGGCAATATTTTTATAGGGCTAAATCCTGCTCCTACAAGTCAACGAGACTTTCACCGCTTCGTAGCGTGGCACAGAGAATTAGACAACAGTTTGCACAAAAGCACTTTCAGGAGGGATTAAAACAAGCAAATAAACACTAATCGGTCATTTTAGCACTCTGGTTTAAGCAGAAATGTTTGAAAGCATAAAAGCCAGTTAACTCCTATTGGAAATCAATGGTGGCTGAGGGAATCCAGCATTCTGGTATACCCTTGGAAAGTTGTCCTTTGACTAATGGACTGCCCTATCTCTGCTTTCTCTAAAATAAGATGGAAATGTGAGGTGTGTATTGATTTTGCAGCTGTCCTCAAACTTCTTGCCTGAGGGGAAAACTTGTCTCTGTGAACCTCATAATCATCCCACTCTGTGCTTTGTCCTGCTCAGAAGAACCAGCCACCACTAAAGCTCGAATTTTAAATCTTACAACAGCACTGTCGTGCTGTCCAGGGTAAAATTCAAAATACGAGCAATTTCCAGGGAGAAAGGAGGCTGTTTCAGCGCGGGTTCGCTATCCACCTCAGCCTCAGCCTCATTGCGAGCGCATCCGGAGCGCTCTGCGCGGGGCACCTGCGGAGCGCGGCTGCCGCGGGCTCTCCCTGCCGGCCGCCGGCACCTCCTTGCCTCAGGACCTGCAGCACAGCGCCGAGCCCATCGCCGGCGATGCCGCCGCGGCAGGGAAGCGCCCGATCCCAGCGGCGCGGCCGGGAAAACTTCTCAGGCAGCGCCCGCAGGCTGACACTGCCCGGAGGGGCTGGTTCCGCGGGGGGCGCGGGGCGCTCCGGACACGCTCCCGGCTCGGGGAGCCGCGATCCCGGAGGGGAGAGCCCCGATCCCGGCGGGGAGAGCCCCATTCCCGGCTCGGGGAGCCCCGATCCTCGGAAGGGAGAGCCCGGTTCCAGGAGGGGAGAGCCCCGTTCCCGGCGGGGAGAGCCTCATTCCCGGCTCGGGGAGCCCCGATCCCGGCGGGGAGA
>WBMY01005793.1:189379-246088 GCA_013397315.1 Donacobius atricapilla
TGTCGGTGATGTACGTGGCCGGGGTGGCCGGCAATGTCTACACGCTGGTGGTGATGTGCCACTCGGCGCGCTGCGCCGCCCCCATGTACAGCTCCATCGTCAGCCTGGCCCTGGCCGACCTGCTCTACCTCTCCACCATCCCCTTCATCGTCTGCACCTACCTGGCTCAGGACTGGTACTTCGGGGACCTGGGGTGCCGCATCCTGCTCAGCCTGGACCTGCTCACCATGCACGCCAGCATCTTCACCCTCACCCTCATGTGCACCGAGCGCTACCTGGCCGTCACCCGGCCCCTGGACACGCTGAAGCGGTCGCGGGGCTACCGGAAGGTCACGGCGGGGGCTGTCTGGTCCGTGTCGCTGCTGCTCACGCTGCCCATGATGCTGATGGTCACGCTGACCGAGGGGGGCAAGGCGGAGGGCAAGGTGAAGAGGATGTGCGCGCCCACCTGGAGCGTGGATGCCTACCGGACCTACCTGACCGTGCTCTTCAGCACCAGCATCATGGCCCCGGGCATCATCATCGGCTTCCTCTACACGCGCCTGGCCAGGACCTACCTGGAGTCCCAGAGGAACCCCCCCCACAAGGAGAAGAGCAAGAGGTCCCCCCGGCAGAAGGTCCTCATCATGATTTTCAGCATCGTGCTGGTCTTCTGGGCCTGCTTCCTGCCCTTTTGGATCTGGCAGCTGGTGCGCCTCTACAGCAGCTCCCTGCAGCTCACCACGCAAACCCAGAAGTGCATTAACTACCTGGTGACCTGCCTGACCTACAGCAACAGCTGCATCAACCCCTTCCTCTACACCCTGCTCACCAAAAACTACCGGGAGTACCTGCGCAACAGGCACCGCAACTTCTACAGGTTCACGTCCTCCTTCCGCAAGAGGGGCTCCAACCTGCAGTGCTCCTGGGGCCGCTCCATGTCCTCCAGCAACCAGTACGACTACAGCTCGGAGGCGCTGGGCATGGCCACGCTGAAGGACAAGTGAGGGAGGCAGAGGAGGCGCTGCCAACGCCCGGGGCCGGCCAAGGTAGGGCTTTGGGAGCCCCGAGCCCTGAAGGGTGCTGAGAACTCCTTCCTGGCGCCCTCTCCAGCCAGGGGCAAGGAGCCGTGTGAGTGCAATCGCTGCCAGAGGAGTCTGGGGTTCCATCCGGCGGAGGGCTGGGGGGGGTCCTGCCGGGAGCCAGCAGCAGCCCGGGACGAATCCTGCAGGGTTTGGGGTGCAGAAGATGAGGCGGATGCTCTGTTCAGTTCTGCCACGAACTGTTGCCACGCTCGGCTGAGTTTTGGCTCCGGCTCCGCGCACCGTTTTTCCCGTGTGGTTTCTCAGCGCTGTCCCGGGGCTACAGCCGGGTCAGAGCTGCAGGAGTCTGAGATCGCCCTGTGTCACTTAACTGAGCTGCCAGCCTTGGGATTGCCCTGTGTGTTACCATTGTCTCTTTCTGGAGTGTGTAAAGAGATTTTTAAGCCCCTTTTCCTATTTCCTGTTACATTACTACTGTTCTATCAAGCTTAAAGTCTATTTTAAAATTCATTGCAGCAGCACTTTGAACTCCAAGCATTCAAAAACCACCAGGTAAGCTGTCAGAAACCACAGGTTTACCTAAAAAAAACCCAAAAACCCCTCTTCTAAGTTGTTAAAGTTTCTACCTAAGGTGGTTTGAATTTGCCACTGATTTTTTTCTTGAAAAAGTTGGCCCTTTTCTTAAAAGTCAACATAGCTTGACAAACCTGAAAATTTACCTTGGAAGAAATAAAAAAACTATTTATAATCTTATCACTCAAAGACGTGAGGCTCTAAGGAAAATGACTGAACCCTATATCATGAAAATCATTATAAAAGAGATGAATTTTTTTGTGACATTTGATCAAAAGTGTTTTGCCTCAATGTATTCTGCTCATTTTCTCCCTGCTTGGCATCTCACAGTAAACCTTCACCCAGATCCTGGAGATGCCTGTAAGCACTTAAACAATTGTAAAGTGTCAGTTTATAAATAAATGCTTATTAAAAATGGACCTTCCTCAGGTTTCCCCTTGCCTGGTCTCTTCACCCAGCTCAGGGGCGTGTGTTTATCAGGGCAGATGCTACAGTTTCTAGCTGTGGGGATGAAGTTGGGTTCAATATTCTTCTTTCCTGTTCTGGGACAGACTCTGGGGATAAGGAAAGCACAGTACGAGCTGCACAAACTCTTGTCAGCAGCTGGCGATGCCCAGGGAGCTCAGCAGCAGCAGCAGCAGTGGAAGGAAGTGTCATTTCCACTTTTTTATTGTTTATTCCAGCCCCCACCTGCCTGAGCAGGGTCCCCCTGCAGTGCTGCATTCCCGCGTCCCTGGGGGATCCTCTCGTGTCCCACAGCAGACTTTAGGGTGTACCTGTGCTACAGCAGGGACACAAAGTGCCAGCCACAGACGGGCTGAGGGCAGAGAGCCGGCACAGAGACGCTGCATTTTGCGCACTCACCTATCAGGGAAATCCAGCAGCTGGGTGAAGGTGTTTCTGTGCTGGAGTCAGCATTCTCTTGGGATGCTTTCTGGGGGGCAGGGGAAGGAGTAACTCACCTTGCCCACATTACTTTTAACCACAGGACTGGCTTTGAAACACTGGTGATCACTTCGTCATATTTCAGTGTTGCACAGACTCCAAGCTGGGCATCATAAATAGTCCTGAAGTTGCCCATTCCTTCTGAAATAGGGGGACTAACACACAATTCGTGTTGGGAACTGGCAGGGAGAGCAGGATTCAGTAGATTTTCAGAACATCTTTTCAGAAATTAATTGGGTTTTTAATTATTAATTCTAAACTCATTGCTACTTTTCCTTTGGTTCCCATTTCCAAGGATGGAAGTCACTCCCATATAAGAATGAAAAAGATAAGACTGAACTCAGGAGGTGTTTTGGGTAGGCTGGGGTATGAATGTCTTGTGCAAAGTGTGTCTGGACAGAAGCCCTGGCAGAGCCAGGCTTGGCTGCATCCCATGAGCTAGACAGGGATCAAAAAAAAGTTTTAGGGACTTTGCTTAAAAATAATAAAAAGCTGAACAGCCTAAACCCACAGCTATTAATAAGGGGGAAGCTGAAAAGGAGTTCTGCATAGAAAAAAAAGGATGAAAACGCAGAACAGATGGGCCCTTCAGTTGTAAGCTAATGTGGGGATAAGCAGACAGAAGGGGCTCATCTGGGATACACTTCCCAAGACACCTCTGAGTCCCCTGAAGAGATTCTGTTCCTCTGCTCAGTGTCACCAGCAGTGTGCAGTGGCTGTGCTCCCTGTGCCACGTGGTGGGAGCATTAAACATCAAAGGGTGATGGAGGGGCATCCAGGTGAAAGGCAAGAGTCTGGATATTTCAAAAACACTGTGCCCAGCTGGTCAAGGAAGGTGATTCTCTCCATCTACTCCGGTGAACCCAGCCTGCAGTGCTGCCTCCAAATGTGGCGTCTCCAACATCAGAGGGACATGGAGCTGCTGGAGAGAGTCCAGAGGAGGCCACGGAGATGCTCCAAGGGCTGGAGCCCCTCTGCTCTGGCCAGGCTGGCAGAGCTGGGGGTGCGCACCTGGAGAGGAGAAGGCTCCAGGGAGAGCTCAGAGCCCCTTCCAGGGCCTAGAGGGACTCAGGACAAGGGCCTGGAGGGACAGGACAAGGGGAATGTCTTCCCACTGCCAGAGGGCAGGGTTAGATGGGATATTGGGATTAAATTCTTCCCTGTGAGGGTGGGGAGGCCCTGGCACAGGGTGCCCAGGGCAGCTGTGGCTGCCCCTGGATCCCTGTACATGTTCCAGGCCAGGCTGGACATTGGGGCTTGGAGCAGCCTGGGCTGGTAGAAGGTGTCCCTGCCCATGGCAGGGGCTGGAACTGGATGATCTTCAAGGCCCCTTCCAACCCAACCCATTCTGTGGCTCTGTTACACTTGTCACTGTCCCCCAGGCTCCGACAATCCCATCCAAGGTTACTCCGAGCAGAGATCCCGTGAGCTGGATGGTGCCCATGATGCCTTGGGAAGGCTGACCTGGAACAGAGACTGGACAGAGCTAAGAGAGAATAAAGTAGATATTTATTGAAAGGCCTTTAGGACACACCTTGGGCAGGACAAGAGCCTTAGTTGAAGGTGGACCCAAAATGGTCACAAAGTGGACAAACGGTCACGAGGTCTCACACTTTTATAAGTTTTGGTCCATTTGCATATTGGGGTTTAATTGTTCAATTACAGCTTCAGGCTGTGAGGTCCCATCCTCCTTGTTCCTCCCTTCAGCCCAGCCTTGTTTGTGCTTTTGGACCTGAAAGTTGTCCTTGGTGTGCAGCAGGAGAAGGATTTGTTTTGTGTCCCTGCTCTGAAGAGCTGAGTGACACTGAGTGTGAGCTCAGAGCTGCACCCTGGGCAGCACAGAACCTGAAAATATGGAAGCTAAAACTTAAGGCATCACCCACAGAGCAGGTCCCCGGGCCCAGGAGAGGCTGTTTCACACCCAGAAGGGCCCAGCAGTCAGAAGCTGCAGCTGTGTGTGGTCAGTGACAGCTCCTCACAGCTCAGGGATGTGGTGCAGACCTGCACAAACACCTCTCCCAGGGGTCAGAGTTTCATTTCAAGCTGCATTACATAAACAACATCCCTCTTGCTGTCCCGTCAGACCAGTTAAATTGCCAAAAGGCAGTAGGCTTGATCCACTTCATAAATATCCTGCTGGGGCAGATGTTTTAGCTGAGTTCCTGTTGTCTGTAACTGGGCACGCCTTGACTCCTCTTGGGGTGCTCATGGTTTGGGAACGAGGGCACCGTCCTTGTGGGTTTTCCTTTAACAACAAAACCAATTAATCTGGCAGCTCACCTGGGAAAGGGATTGCTGCTGCCTGTCTAGGGCCAGAGCCCTGCCTGGGGCTGACACGACCTTTAGGTTACCTGTGAGGGGTGGCTTTACTTGCTGCTCACCCAGAGAATTTTGGGGAGCTTTGGGGTTGGGATCTCAGCGTTCCTAAGCACATCCTGTGTGCAGGCTGTGCACACCTACAGCTCAGGCAATTTCCTACATGAGGGAGAGTTATTACCTGTCCTCAGCACTGAAAAGGAAGAGTTGGGGTCCCCAAAAGCCATGAGATTAAAAACATCTTGTGTCCCCAGCCACAGAGGCTACAGAAGTGTGTGAAAATTGAGATAACCAGAATCTGGATGCTGGGACTTTGCAAATTCCGTGATTGGTGTCACTTCAGGTAAATCTGAAGCATCTCAGGCCAGGGCTGAGTAACAACAGGGAAGTCAGTGGGGCTGTAACTGAAAAACAACATGTGGAGAGTTTTTTGAAGACTATTTTACTTTGGCTATTTTGCATTCCAGGAAATCAAGTTCTGTGTACCCCGGGGTCACTTTTCATACCTAAATCAATGTAATCCTGTGGTTCTTAATGCTTTGAGTGTTTTTTATTATAAATGAAATGTTGCTGCAGGTTCAGTGACACAGTTACTTCTTCAGAATCATGGGAAATGGGAATTTCGGGAAAGGCAGCAGCCTTTTTCTGGTTTTTTGTTGGGCCAGGGGCTGCCACTGCAAAACTCCATACATGCTTTACAAGAAAGAAAATAATCACCAGAGATCTTTTTCCAATGCCCCTAGGGATTTAGGGGTTTATAACAAAAAAACCCAACCCAGACTGGGAAAGAAAAGCAGTTTGATCCTGAGTGCTCTCTCCTTCCTTTATGGTGGGATTTCCTTCTCAGATGGGAGTCGCTGCAGCAATGGCAATTTTTCCACTTTTACCTGACAGGACAAAGACCACTCCTTTGTGGAGCAAATGAGAATGGTTGTTTTCGTCAGACACAGGAGAATCCATCTGAACTTTATGGAATTTTTGCAGCCTTTACCTCCAGTCGCTTCCTTTTTTTTTTTAAATCATTTTTCTCCCCACTTTCAAAAAACAAATTTCTAATAAAAAGCTCAAAAGCCCCACATTATAATTCCCTCATGAGTATAAGCAAATAATAAATAATTAACGTTTTAACTTCTGTTTCAGCAGTCAGGCTTGGTGCTTGGTGTGTGACTGAACACCAGGGAAGACACCAAAAGAGAGGGGACCTTATGAGCATTTTGCACCTTGAGCTGCAAGATGCACAGTGGGATTAACTGCGGGGAATGGCAGGGATGACAGAGTTCATAATCTATTAGGATCTATTAGAATCTGTTCATAATCTATTCATAATCACCAGGAGGGTGAGAGGAGAAAGCACATAAAGCTCATTTCAGAGCCCAGCCCTCAAGCCCTCAAGCCCTGGGCACAGAAAACCGGGAGAAATCCTCAGAGCAGCCCCAGAAAGTCAGGAAGCTTTGCCAGGAGTTTGTCTGGTTTCAGGACACTCAGCTTTTCTGTCGCATTTCCAAGTCCCTCTGGTGGCAGCAGCAAGTTCCCATCCCGAGGTCTCACGAAGAAAATTTGCTTTTTATTTCTAGGCTTTAAAACAGAGAAGTTGCCCCAAATCACAGCACACTGTAACTACATAAGTGCATTTTATCCCTTTAAAGTAGAACATTACTTTGGCATCCGGAGAGGAAGAGAAGAGAAAAACCCACTTCCAAGAGTTAACTTTCCTCTCCATGTTTCTGCCTGTGCCAAACCCAGACTAACTTCATTCCTGTCATTTTGCACAGCATCCTCCCAGCCAGCACCCACAGCAACACCCAGAGCTGGTGACTAACTCCAGTTTAGCCCAGCTGGGGTTTTTCTGCCTGATAATATTGGGGTTTGCTGTTAGTTTCTAGTTTTTTTCTGGGGACTAGAGAGACACTGAGCTAATTACTGTGGCTTATGAGAAAGAAATTGCTTTGTCTTCAAAACAGGAGCCACGGTTTTGCAGGGTGTAAGTACCTTGTAAAGTTATTGTTGTTACCATTATACAAGTTTTTTGCCCTTGTTTGGGAATGTGTCTAAAGCACAGCAGGGAGAAAGGATGCGTCAGTTGGTGGCAAAGTGTTGGGAGGGGTTGCATGGCTCAGGCTGAGCTTTGTGAAGGCAGATGGAGGAACTCCTCCCAGCCAAACCTCTGGGATGCAACAAGCTTCTTTCAAATACCCTTTTTTTTTCAGCAAAATTTTTTTNGACATATATCAAAATGGGGGTTTTTAATCATAATTATTTCTGCTGAGGAATGCAGCTCTCTGCCCACACTGAGTTTCTGGTGTGGCATACGTCACATTTGGGGGAGACTAACTTCAGTTCAACAAATGTGAATGGTCAAAACTGAGTTTTGTGATCTGTGGTCACAGCTGGGGCCATCTTGTCCCCCAAAAAATGCTCCCAATGGAATTTACCAAAGCAAAACTGCTGCATCACTTTACTTTGGTTGCCCACCCGAGATGGGTTAATTAAAAGAGGAAAGGGAGAAATGAATCCTGAAGTCTTCTGGCATTTGGGCTCTGCTTTTTTGGTTCTCTCCATTTGTAACACAAATTTTAATTTAAATGAAACATTTTGGTGAGCACTAGAAATGCTTCTACAGTGAGAGATGGGGTGAAGCATTAAAGAGCATTCCTTAAAGCATTTATTTAAAAAGGCTGAGCTTCAGTACTGCAGAAGATCCCACCCAGACCCCTCCATTGAGCTCTCTGGAAGGGAAGTAGTAAATAAGTTTGTGCACCATCAAACCACCAGCAGTATCAGCCATGCTTGGCAGAGGGAACAGTTCTCAAACCAAAGCCATGCTAATGCTGAAGAAGTAAAATCTGCCAAGTTTGTTCCAGCTTGTTTTGGCCAATCTCTCTGTGAGATGCCGTTAGTCTTTCCTTGTGCATTCCTGTTAGGATCTTGAATTCAGCTCCTGAATTCTTAACTAGAACCAAACATGACTCCATCCAAACAAAGCAAGGGAGATTCCTGAAGCTAAATGTGGTGTGTCCATAAGCACAGCCTGTTAGAGACAGTTCATCTGTGTGCTCCTGCCAGCCAGGGACGTCCATCAAACTCACAGCCTTCCACCTCTGTTATTCTTCTAAATATCAGCTTGACATTTGAGAAGCACAAGGCTGCCTCTTGCAAGAAACCTCTCAGGGAAAGGCACTACAGAGCAATTTTTCTTGGGTATATTCAACCTATCATTCAAAAATCTGCAAGAATGGGGCAGGTAAATTAATTCTAATGTAGTAATGCTAAAGGGGGAGAGGCAGCAGCACCCCTGACATGTGCAGAGAGGGCACCTAAACCTCCTGGGAGATGCAGGTGCCACCAGACAAGCTGGGCATGGCAGGAGGCAGCACCAGCTCCTGTGCCAGGCTCCCGCAGCCTCCTCCCTTTGGGGAGCATGGGCTGGCAGCCAACCCCCAGCACTGCACTGCTCAAAATCCCAAAAACCCCAGTGGTTTCAATCGAGTTTCTCCTTTTTCTTTTAAACAGATGTGTTTTTTTCTTCCATTTGACACCGTAGAAGGCAATATTTTACAGAAATGGCATGATTATAAAATCAGCTGGAGCCCCACGTTTTGAAAGCAGCTTCCTGCCCCTGGGCAGTGTCCAGGTTCAGGGTTGGCAGCAGGAACACTCGAGGAGTCTGCAGCCCTTGCCTGCCCTGTGCCCTGCAGCCAAGTGCAGTTATTTACCTTCCTTCACCTCATCTGCTGCTGGGGACCCAGAGGCGTCTGCCCCAAAAGCACCTGCAGTGTTGGTAACTCGGGCAGGCTTAGAACAAGACAGCGATGAAAGCAGGAGAGATTTAGCAGGGTTTGATGTTGGAGCTGCCTGTGGAGGCAGCACTGCACGCTTCTGGAGCTGGGCAGAGGGATTCACTGAAACAGGGCAGCTCCAAAGTCTTGGATCTGCCTAGAAAATGACCTCGGGGTGGGGGGATCACTTGGTCTTGTGCTGTTGCTCATTGCCTAGAAAATTGCAGTGTTATTTCCAGTGTCTGTGCAGGTTTTTTAAGGTGTCACTGTTGTGTGTGACAGGTTTGGAGGTCGCTGGAGGAGAGATGCTGTGTATGAAGGGGAAAAAGTCTCCTTGTAGGGGCAACTTAGGGTTCAGGGTAGCTACCCATGGTCAGACAGAGGAAATGTGTGTGGGCCAGAACCTCTGTGCTTTTGATTTATGGCAGCTGGGCAGTGCAGATGCTCCTTCAGCCGCAGCCTTGGCAGCTGAGCCCAGCTGGGCTCACCACTGAAATGAGCCTCTGATAAAAACACCATCATCTCAGTGCAGGAGAACCCTCTGTAAAGCCCTTCCTCGGTGAGAAACAAGAGGAGGAGATGGGTGGGGAAGCGAAATCTCTTCTTCACCTCCTGGGAGCCTGTCCCCACATTATGGGCTGCGAGTTCCCCACATTATGGGATCATTGGAGGTAAGAGCAGAGCCTGTGCCTCAGCTCAAAGAGCACATTACCTGTGCAGAGGAGGCTGGACAGAAAGAATTCTCCCAACACTCATTACTGACTGCTAAACACAGCAGAACCTCCCTGTCATTTTGCTGTTGGCATCCTTTTAGAATGATTAAATCTGTCGAGGAACCTCTGCCTGCCTGAGGCACAGCACAATTAATTCCCAACAACAGAAGCAGAGGAAATAACTGACTTAACTTTGCTTGGCTGCTTTCATGTGTTGGGGTTTTTTAATACAAAGACGAGTTTATTATGGAAAATGTCCCTCAAACTTCAAAGCATTGCTTCAATCCCTGCAGCAGCTTCTTTTAGGCCAGATAAGAAAGTGAAGCCCCACATCCTATGGTGCCCAGTGTTAAAGCTCCTTGCAGATCTCGTTTAAGTGGGTAGGGACCACAGTGGAGGGATGGGGACAGGGCTGGAGCATCACTTGGGCTTTTACCTCCACCCATATAAGATAATATTTTCCCTCCTGAGCACTGTGTGCTCTGGGGTATTTGGTGTATATCTCTGTTATTCAGAAAAACAAACAAACAAGTTTTGGGTTTAGTCCAATAAAAGACAAGAAAAATCTTTGAATCTATAACTTCACGGTATGGGGAAGATGTTTGTACCCCCCAATTCCAGTTCTTGTGTTCACAGTCCCAGAGGGGCCCGTGGAAGCAGCATGAGAGGGACCTCAGGTGTGGGGAGAAGGGCTCTGACAGCCACACTCCCTGCAGAACACAGACGTGAAATCCTCGATGTGTCACCCCGAATTACTCATTAATGAGAGCACAGAGAAATGGCTTTAGGCTGAGAGGAGCCTGAGGAAGGCAATGCTGCATCATCTGCACGCTGCCTCTGGAAATCAGGCCTTACCCCTGGTGAGGGGCATGCAGGGGGAGGAGATGGGCGCCCAGGGGCTGCGGGCACAGCTCGTGCCCAGGCACTGCCCACACTCCAGTCTGGGGACGTCTCCCCTCCTGCCAGCGCCTCTGTGCAGAACCTGCCCTTGCTCTGACAGCCGCGTGTCCCTTCCAGGGGCAGCCAAGTCCCAGCCACGTCTCCTGCATCTCCCTCCTCCCTTCCTGCCCTGTTTGCTGTGCTCGCAGCAAACCTGGGCGCTACAGTAATGTCTTCAGTTTCAGCTTTCATGTATTTCAGATTCTGTGCTGCCCAGGGGTGCAGCTCTGAGCTCACATTCAGTGTCAGTAAGCTCCCTCCACAGAGTAGGGAGACAAAACAAATCTAAAAAACAACTTTATAAGTTTAAACTGTACCATACTAACTCATGGTTGGATAGTAATGGTCATAATATGGTAATAGTAGTTGTGATAGGCCATAGGCAAATGTACAGGTATTGACTGGTTATTATGCATTAAGATGTTCAGTAAAGAAGGTACCTAATGCACTGCAACCAGAACTAAAGTGGCTTCAGGTGCCAAGCGCCAGGCTTCAGGTTTCAAGCTTCAGGCTTAAGGCTTGGGGCTTCAGGCTTGGGGCTTCAGGCTTGCCTGTCAGCTGATGCTGACAGCTCTGGGCATTGGCTCTGTTACCCATGACCCAGGACTGCTGCAACATCATCCACGCAATCAACAGCATTTTAGAAAGAGCTGCCTGTTGTCCCAACATCCTTCGTTGACACCATCTTCTACAGGGACATTTCTTACCTCTTGGGTTTCAGAGCTGTTTCAGGCTGCCCACGGAGAAGGCAGAAGCATCTACAGGATTTCCATAACCTATACAACCTAATCACTTGCTCCTGCAAGTGTGACTCTAGAAGCAAATCCTTCAGCTCCATTAGAGAAGTTATGTCTGCACAGACAGGAGGATAATTTAACAAGCTTTTCCTTTGCTGGTGCTCCACCTTCCACCTCCTCACTGAGGCTGCTACATCTGTCTTTGCAGTTTCGTAATTTTAAAAGATTGAGGCATTTTACTTTGTAGGGTTGAGAGTTGTTTTTTTCCCAGTCAAGACAAAAGTAATTCTTCTTGTCCTGATCAGGTTCCCTGCCCATCCTCAGGCAGCTGAACTGATAAAATTGATGAGCCTGAAAAGAAGTGCATGTGAAGCATCTTCAAATCTGTTTTAAAAACCATTTGTAAATTATTCAGTGCACTTGAGCTTGTTCTTGTTTAACATATCAGTTAAACTCAGGCCAGTAAATGGCCAAATTCACAATCCCAGCAACTTTTACTCTGCTGCAACTGGGGAAAATCTTGTGTTCTCCGAGGGTTTGGGCTTTACTTCTGCCTTCTTTGGGGTCAGTAAGGCAGTGGCTTCCCCCTCTAGAGATGCCCATTAGCCCCCAGGGAGGCTCTGTAAGCCTCATGAGGCAGAATAACCATGAGGAACATTTCCATCCTGCCAGAGCACCCGCGAAAGCAGAGCGCTGCAGCTCCAACCCACGCTCAGCATCTTCCTGATGGATCTTCATTCTGGGAGAGACACTCAGGGACTCCGCACGGGACAGCAGCTTTCCTGGCAGTGCCTGGGAACCTGGGGGGGCTTTTTCCTCTCCAGTTTTTAATTATTTGATTCACACTTGATGGACTTCACTTCCCAGCTCATTAAGAGCTGGTGGATTCCGAGGCTGCAGTTGGCAAGGAATGGAGAGTGATTACTTGCTGAGCTCGTTATAATTGTTCAGTTATTGAATAATTTGGAAAGGCAAGCAGGAGGAGTATTTGGTTAATTAAGAGCTCATTTAATCACTGCTAAATTTAGCCTTCCAAAACAGCGCTCACCTTCCCCAGATTTGGAAACCTTTGCTGTGGCTTTGGTCCTTGTTTCCTCCCAGCTCGGACCCTCCACATCTGGCTCCACTTGAATTAAAATCTCCCTGAAGCTGCCATCAGTCTCCAGCAAGATGGTTTTAATTAAAAACAGCTCACCTGTAAACTTGCCGTGTACTTTCGAGATCAAACTCTCATCCAGAGTTAAAAACAGAGACAGCAAAGCCTGAGTGCTTCACAGAGCCCGGGCAGCATGAGCAGCAGAAAATCTGTTAAGCCCTTGATGTTTTTTGAGTTGCTGCTGGTCCAGCATTATTTGCTGAGCATGTGTTTCTTCTGTTTGAGGGGTTTGGTAATTTAAGGTTTAGAAAGCAGGTTTAGCATCCAGAGGATGCTTTCTAGAGCCTGGACTGACTTCTAGAAGCTTTGAGGAGTCTTCAAGGTTGTGCTTGAGACAAAAAGGTGTTTCCAGCTTATTTCATGTCTTCACTGCTTTCCAAGGAATGTCAAGTGTCTGTGTGTGAATTCAGGCAGGCTTGTAACCAAAAAGTTTGTGTTTGAAGACTTTTGGGAAAAGTTTTGAAGGACAGACTGAAATGGGAAGCAGCATCTCACTCACAATGAGTACAACTTCATTTTAAACAATAACAGTAGATTTAAAATAATTCTTTTGCTTTGGGCTTGTTGTTTATGTGTTTTTATAGTTTGCTCTAGATTATTTTAATACATTATATTCTTCATGCACAGTCAGTGGGGTGTTACTACTACTGCCCATGGGATGTGGCACATCCTAATGAAAAGGGCACTTTCCTCGCAGCATGGAAGTCAGTGGCAGATGTTCAGAAAGGAGAGAAAAGAAGAAGCAAAGCCCTGAAACCCTTACGGACCACGGGCAGATTTATCTCCTCTGCACTTCCAAAGTGACAAATGTTCGAACCCTCCAAGAGGTCACGGCTCCTCTGATCCTGTAGGAAGGAAGGAAGAGTCTGTTCTGAACCTCATCCTTCCCAACACAGTTCAGAACAAAGTAAATTTATTTTTTTCTGCAAGAGAGAAGGCATTAGAACAACCCAGATCTTGTATCTCTGACAACACACCAGTCTTTTGCAAAGGCATCCTTGAACTTCTTCTAATCATGCTTTCAGTTCAAATGCTGCAAAAAAAATGGAAAGTAATTTTTAAACAGGTTTTTTTCAGGGCAAACTCTGAAAAGTAAGTGCTGCAGAACAGAAGAGTCATCAAAGCAGGTTGATTTTAAAACCTGACAACCTTGACAGCCTCCTTGCAGCAGTGCAGAGCCACGTCAGTTCTGCTGTTACCCATGGTTACAAAATTGGTGAATGAAGTGAAATGGAATCCAAACCTGTCCAGAGTTGTAACTCTCACACAGGCAGGACAAATGACCTGAATGATAACTCCTGGAGTACTCCACTGGCTCCTCAACTGAGTATTTTGTCACAGTGCTCTAAATTAACAAAACTTGCCCATTCTGAGTCTGGGCTGCTGAGAAGATGAAGCTGCTGGTGGGCTCTAGGTGATATTAAATATCCCTTTTCTTTTTAACAAGAGGACAAGGCATAGGGCAGATCTCCAAGAGAACCTGTGATTTCAAGTAGACAAGTGTTATGGGATAATCTCTCATTGTCCCAAAGGAAAAAGAATCAAGGTAAAGTAGGAGCTAGAATTTGTTTTTTCAGCCAGTGATTTCTTCTAAATTAACAGGGCAGAGGCAGCTGCTGTAGCAAAACAATTAAACAGCACCTCAGTAAAGCAGCTGCTGCGTCGCACCAGGTGAGTGACTTCCCACAGGGCATCTCCCAGGTTTCTGTGGATGGAGGCCATGGAGGCAGCCACACGCACACTGCCTCTGTCCCCCTAGGTTTTCTGCTGGATTTCGGAGGTCCTGTGCTAGGAAGAGGATGACAGCAATTCTGTCAGGATCCTTTCTTCCTGCTAAGTGTCCCTGCCAAAGCATCTTTCCGTGGCACGCCAGGGCACTGCTTTCCCACCAGCCTCTTTTCTTTACCCAAGAAGCTACAAGAAGTCCACGGCTCCAGAGTCCTGGCAGTGGAGGATGGCTGGAGAAGTGCAGCAGACTGATCTCAACCCTCAGTACAAGGTGGAATGTCTCTAAACAGCCATCTCAGCCTCTGCTTGCAAAGGGATCCCCCCTCTGCTGAAGTCCCTGGGACAGCAGTTCCTTTTCCCTTTCCCCATCCATGTGATTTCAATCCCTATCATTTGGGATGTCAGACCTTGCCATTCAGCACTCAATGTCACCCAGATTTAGCATTTGCTCCCTCCCAGCACCTCTTCAGCAGCAGGAGGTGAGACCTCACCCCATCGGCTGCAGTGTGCTGCCGAGCCCCACAAGGAGCCCAAATATCCTCTCCCAGTCCCCCCACGGGGACTTTTCTTCTACCACCACCTCCTTGGAGTGTCCAGATGTGTCCTCCCCATCCCAGCTGCTCACTGCCTTTTGGGCTGAGAGCCAGAGCAAAGCTTCCAGCCCCCACCAAACCCCAAACCTCCTGCTGGGGTGGTCCTCGTGCAGGGCGGGGGGACACAAGGGTCTCCTTGTCTGCACGGGGTGCAGTCGGATTTCTTGTAAACACCAGTTTTATTGTCTCTTCCCAACATAAACTGGACAAACTGATGGAGCCCTGGCCTTGAGGATAAACAGCATCCGCAGTGTTTGGCGTAGCTGTCTCCAGAGAGAAGACAGAGCAGCCGGGTGACACCCCGGGAGCGCCCGTGGGACACGGCGGGGTCTGCAGGCTGGTGGCACCTCCCTGGCAGGAACCTTCCCCTGCTCTCACATGTGCACAGGCACAGTCCCCAGGAAGCAGAAAGATTGGAAAAACCTCAAGGATCATCATAATAATCCAAAAGTTGTTTTGCAGAAATCCAGAGGATTTGTGGCACCTGAGGCTCTTGCACAAATTCCTGCCAAGGACTGGCTCCAGCCCCTGCCCAGCCCAGAGGGAGCTCCCAGCTCCAACGCACCAATGTTGAAAAATGTTCAGTTTTATGGAGTTTTCGTATTTCTGATTAGCTTCAGCTTTTTAGCTGTTTAGGAATGGTAAATCTTCCTGTGGTTAGGAAGCATTCTTGGCTATTATCTCTAAAAAGAGCTTCAGTATTTACAGTCAGGCTAGTACTTACGAAGGAGACTGAGATTAGATGAGCTCATTAAGCCAAGCATTCTTTCCACACCTGTGTTCTTCCCAAGAAAATATTTTTTCCGTTTCAAGGCTGTTAATTTAGAGACAGATTTGACTTGCCACGCTGATGCAAACCTGAACCCCTGGCATGCTCCATGACTAAAGCTGGCTCAGATGTGCCCAAGGCTGTCCTCCTCTTCCAGGGCTGTGGACACAACTGGAAAATTCGTGTCTCCTAAGTGATACAGTCTGGTGCAGCTGGATTACTCAGAATGCATTCAGCAAGCAGGTGTTGCCATTAGAGAACTAAAATCTTATTATTTTAAAAGATTTGGAATATCCTTTGTCTCCTCTGCAGTACAAACAGGCCCTCAGCAGCTCATAGGAGGAAGCTGTGGATGTCTAGAGCAGGCAGGCAGTGACTGCAGCTTCTCCCAGCTCCACATCCATCCATCCAGAGCCAGAAGGAAATAAAACTAACCCTGTGCAGGGGGCAGGCAGACAATGATATTTGCTTTTCAAGTTAACTGATCCACCGACTCATTCACTCAGTTTCATTTATTATAAACAGGGCTTTAAGGCTCAAAGATTTCTGGTTTTTTCTTCTGTCATACGGTCTCACAAGAGGCCATTGCTGTTCCTAATGACCCTGTCAGGTTTGTAAATTGAACACAGAAACCCTTCTCAGTGCACCGGTTATAGACTTATTACACCTCCCACTCCAGGGGAGCTGGGCCATCAAACACCTTCACTTCTGCCTTGCCCAGATCCTGCAAATCACAAACCCGGCCTGACTAGAGGACAGAATCATTAATTTAGACCTGAACATCTCAGAAATATCTCCCTGCGCAACTCAGCCATGGAAAGGTTTTTGATTACTGCCCTTTTGTGCATGCTTTATGGCTAAAGTATTTCATTTAAGGAGAACGACTAGAAGAGAAGTTTTTAGCAGTCTGCTCCAAAGCCTTAAGTGAAAAATTACCCACGGAGTCAAAACGTGTTTAACTTGTATTGAACGCGATAATTTCTGCAGCACGCTGGAATTCACTGACTCATGGCCATCTGGAGGTGCTAAAGGCATTTAGAAAACAAAGTCAAGAGGTCTCAAGTTGCAGATGTTGAGAGGAAAAGGCTCAGAGGCAGCAGCTGGGAGGGGAAGGCTTCAAGGCACTGCTAAATGTGACCGGAGTGATTCCCCATCACGGCGCTGGCAGCTCCAGGTGGGAACAGCCTTCCTGAGAAACCCACAGGAATTCATCATGTGCTGGTGCTCAGGCAGAGGAAGGAGATTTTTCCTGCTCGTGGTCTGAAGGGAACAAGATCTCCATCAAAATGTGCACCTAGAAAGTGAAAATGGGCAGGGAGAGGACTGGATTTCCAAATGCTGTGCAAGCTTGTAAAAGCAGAGCACCCTCCGTGGCGAGTACTGAGGAACAAGTGCAGGTTCCCTACAGTCCCCCTAAAGGATTAATAAATCAATAATTATTTCTTTTTTCTGTTTTTTGTTATGGTTCCAAAACCACTAATATTTCAACCCCCTTTCCCGCCCCACCCCCCCCAAGGGGAAACTTTCTGCACACCTCTGTATATTTATTAATTCAGTTTTAATTTCTTCTTGGATTATTTCTTATTTACTGGTCTAAATTCTGTCCTGTTCCAGAAAAGGTGCAACAGACACAAGCTAAGTGTCGAGGATACCATCACTTAAAAATGTGCATTTGATACACAAGATAAACGCAGAAGAAAGCGCAATTCATCATTTTTAAAATTGGTGGATGCAGCATCACTTAACTTATTTTAGCATATTCACTGTTCATTATTAATTCAAACAGAGGATGGACAGGATAAATAGCTGAAGTAAATGGTTATCAAGAGGTCCAATTGGAAATTTGATACAAGGTTTGAACAGGAAGAGCTTTGCTGTCTAAAAGCTCCCAGGTTCCAGCTGTCTGATCTTCTAATGACACAATAAAGCAGAATGAGGAGGAGGAGGAGAAAATGTCAGTTCAAACTGGCATGGACGTGTCAAATCTCCTGTAGCTGCTCTCTGCCTAACACCATCTTAAATTTAACTTCCCCCTCTGCTTGGCTGACTTCTGTAGTATTGCTTTTTCCCTGCTAGTCAAAGTTTATTTTGATCGTATTCATCCCTGTGGAAAGGAACGACTCTCAAATGAATTCCTATTTTCCTTTAAAATAAAGAAACCAAGAAAACAGGCGTTTATGGCCTGCAGCAAAGCAGAAATAATCCAAGTGCAAGATCACTTCTCTCATTTCTTTTGTGTTGAGAAGTGCGGGGACTAAATGGGCTCAGAGTTTGTCTTATTTCGCAGCAGCCTTTTAAGTTCTGAATCACCTGGTAAAACGTGGCGTTATTTTTACGAGGTGATTCAGTGAACCACAATTAAAGCTCCATTATGCAGGGGAAGGACTCCCAGAACACTCAGCTCTTCAGTAACATCACAGAAATAAACACAATTCCCTGCTAGAGGGAATGGAAGGAACCATCACCCAGAGCCAAGCCATGCAGAATGACTCCATTAGGACCTGCCTTTGTTTATTCTCATAAGATTTAATGGTCTGACTGGCAAGTTAATATGCTGAGGAGGTCACCTCCAAGGTAGGAATCCACCCAGAGACCTTCCCCTGGCAGGGAAAAGCCCTCTCAAAGGAAAAGAGCAAGGTTTTTGTTTTTTTTTCCTGTGGAGTCAGCAGCAAAGCGTCCAGACATCTACATAAACAGCTGAAAATAATTGTATAAACTGAGGAACAAGAAAGAGACAAATCCTCAAGGTGCCTGAACAGAAAAATCGTGGCTCAGGAACCTCGTCGGTGTTTTGGGGGGTGGAGGGGCTGCTGTGGTTTGTTAATAGAAGAATAGGAAGGGTATCCATGTCTAAAACGAGCTCTTTGGAAGGCTGGAGGACTATTCTGAGAAATTCCCAGAACCATGGAACATGAACACTCCACAAATCTCTGCTTCTCCCTATAAATAGAATATTCCCTTCAAAAAGGGGAAGGTTTCAGTGCAGTTCATTATGAACAATCCCAATCAGACCTGGCAGCTCGTGGATTCACCTGGTCTGGGTTCCTTGGACAGCCCCAGGGTTACCCAGCAGCAAACCAAGATGTTTTGATTTAGATGCTCCTAAATGCTACAAAAAGAGAGGAGATGGCACTTCCAGGCTGCTTGATTGATTCCAGAGTAAGAACTACTCAAGCAAGGCATTTCTTGTTGGGATCCCAAAGTCTGACTCACTCTCTAGTATCTGTTTCAAAATTCCCTACTCCTTGTCCAGGAGGTAGCAGGAAAGACAGGAATGCTCAACAGCAGGCAAAAGTGATCTGTACCTTGTCATTATTTCAACTTTACACGAAAACAGGCAGGACGGAAATAAATATTTCTGAAATAATTGGTCTAAACATCATCAATGCCTCTGCTAGAAAAAAATAAGAGTATCTGGGGAAAAAAAAATGTTGAGGAATGAAAAATCTCAAAAATTGAGTTAAAAATCTTTCATAAATGTTAATACCCCACATGGACTAAAGAGATGAGAGGAAAAAGCCAGCTCCTCTGCAGTGCTAGCAAGCCAGTCAATGCATAAATAATGCACTGAGCTCTATCCCCTGGTCAGCACTGGCCACACGTCAAGGTTGAGGTGAGCTGGGACAGAAGTGAGAGGTGAAATGAGTGACTTGAGGGCAGCTGATGGACACACTCCAAGAGGTGTACTTGGGAAATTGGACAATTCTTTATTTCCTTTGCACAGTCCACCTTGAAAAACTTTAGTCCAAAGCCACCGACGCTCACAGAAGATAAAAAATGGCCCCACAGTGACTTTGGGGATAAATTAACAATCCGGAAGAGAGAGCTGGAAGAAGGGTTCAGCCAATGATGAAAAATGAGCTCTCAGCTTCCTCAGATGTGCCCAAGACCCAAAGCAAGGCAGAGCCCCAGCCCTTCAGGGAGCTCCCCAGGGAGCTGTGCACACCCAGGGGAGGATTCCCACCCCTCCAGGACGCTGCCTTAGCTGCATTTTCCCAGGCTGAGACAATCCATGTGTGCCAGAGGCACCCGTGGTTCAGAAAGGAAATAACTCTGCTGCTGCTCCTGGAACGTTTACTTGGATTTCTACAAAAGAGGCAAAAAAGGAAAGACAGGAGTTGGGATTTTTTTTTCCACTTTTATTTTTGCTTGGAGAAGGTAGATTGGTTGGATTTGTTCCTCCCCACTCCAAGAGCACTGACCTCCAGCAGCATTTTCTGGTTTTACCCCTGGAATTCAGACAGGACAAAAATATTGCAGAGAGCTCCCCATGAGCAGGTTAGAGAGAACCAAATCCCCTGCAAACACTGTGTAAGGACATCTGGATGGAGAAGGAACACCAGGAACTCTTACATTAAAAGCAATATCATCTTCATTTACTGGGGAAAGGAAAGCTGTGAAGGAGCAATTCAATACCAAGAAATACAATTGAAGAAACAAAATCAGATTTCTTTGGCAGCACAGTCATCATCAAAGCCTTTTCAGCTACATTTATTTTAATGTACACTTTATTAGGTACTACAGCCTCCTAAAGCACCCACCTGTTGACCTTAAAAATAAGTAAGACATGAAGCTGAATTTCTGCTATAAATCCATATTAAAATCTTTTGTAAACAAGGTATCCTTGTAAACGTTTCTGGACTTGAAACTGATTGAGATGGAGCGCAGAATATTTCAGGTGGATGATACATAGTCAGGAAAATCTCAACATAAATGTATCTTCCCAAACAGCTGACTTACAGGGAATTAAAAGCCATAATGATTCCACAACTGCTTACACAATGAAAATGTCATACATGAGAAATGCCAAGAAATCCACCTAGAGTTCCTAGAATCACAGGGGATAAAAAAATTAAAATTTAATGCATGCTACAGGACTCAGATGTAGGTGTGCACGAGGAATAGAATCTGACCACAAAACCTGTCAATTTTTCAAAAGCTCCTGATATTCCACAAAGCATTTGAATGGAAATACGGTTTTTAAAGTAGTACAACTTCACAGAAGTCCTCAGGAGGCTCCACTCAATCTCATTGTAGGCAGTCAAACCTGGCTTGCTCTCCTGCTGCATTTTCTATTTCACTCTGGCACTTTTCACACCAGCAGCCTTTCCCTTTCCTCACAAGTAATTTCCTTTCAAAATACGAACCAGCATTCCCAGATACTTGTAACAGGTCTGCTTTCAGGGGCAAAGCTGTAATTCTAACATCAGGACTCAGCCCCAATTCCCACTGCACAAGCACTGACCTTTCTTTACTTTAAGCACAAGAGCTCTTTACAAATGTCCTCACACAACTGGGACACCTCCAGCCATGTTCTGCCATCAACCTCTGTTCAATTAAGAGCATTTCTCTGCAGCAGCTTGGCATCAGATTCATGCTGCTCAAACAAATCCTGCCGCTCAAACAAATCCTGCCCTTGGAGTACTCAGAGTTGTAAGAATCAGAGCCATGCAGTTCCCAGCAGCAACAGGCAGCTGAGCCTCAAAAAGGACAGAAATTAATATATTTCAAATTCAGAGTTATATGTCATTATCTGGAGGGACCCTCAATAAAAAGTTATTCAGGGTATTTAAGTGGCCTAAAATAAATTAAACCCAGTTTGCTCCTATTAAGCAGTGAATTCAACTTCCACTCTGCCCCAGGAATATTCTGCAATTACTGCTTCCTGCTGGAGGCTACCTCCAGGAACTTTTAGATTGCACTTTACTTCCTTATTTTGCCATTTATATTCTCCCTAGATCTAGGCATTGCTTTTAGTAGTCTGCATATTGAAGCTCTAAATAGAAAAACCTCAGCAGCACTAAAACATACAAAATATTTGGCTTTTTTCCAAAGAAAAGCTCTCCTGCTACATACAGTGCACAATTTCCCAACAAATTACAGGTGACAGGTTTGGTAATCATATTGACCAGATTATTGAGGCTTAAAGACTCCAATAGACAAATACCAGCTTGATTTTATTTCTGAACATCCATCAGTTCCCAGCAGGAGATGCTCCATGGGCAGCAGTTATTACAAGACACAGGATCTTCAAAAGATGAAAACTCAAGAGGAGATGAGCTGAGATGTCCCCCACGGTCTGAGATGATTTTGTTGAGCAGGATTTGACAGAGGGCAGCTCCAGAAGTGCCACTCAGAGCTGGTACAACAGGAGTAACCAGCAGACACAGGCCCATTCATGTTCAAATTCCTCTCCGGTATTTTGGGGGGAAAGCCCTACAGTTAAATCTCAGGGTAATGCCAGGAATCAAGTTCAATCCTGTAAAGCTGCTGGTGATCTTGGTTTGCCTTCGCATGGACTTAAAACATGGCGTAATGCAAATTCCTTGGAATAAACAGGATTTAAGACAAGTATTTCAATATGGAACCCAACTGACTTTATTATATCCTTGCATCCAGCCATTTTAACAATTCTCCCTTGTTAGGACAGACAAGGAGGACTTTTTCAGTTTCCAGAACAAAGAAATGAAATTACAGAGGACTAATCCAGCTGCTGTGCCCAATGAGAGCCCTCAGAAGTCCCAGTGTCCTCTTATCATTCCTCTTTATATTAATATTCAGTGTCATTTCCCCCAGTACTTCTTTCCATAAAAGGGTACATTATAAAGTCCAAACTGTATGCATAAAATCAAAAAAAATCAAAGCACAGTCCCAGATTTTCAGTGTTTCACAGAAATTATACATCCAGGTAATAACAACCAGATCAACATGGTTACTTCAGAATTTGACTGAGAAAAAAAATTAGGTTTTTCTACCGTTTATTTATCAACCTCCTGACCCACAGAAATCTTTGATTGCAGTAAAAAACCCAAAGTATTTTGCAAGATTATGCATGTGCTTGTTACAATGCACACAGCTCCTCTTGGAAGTCCCTGCAATTTAATATTCAGGGAACACCAGTGGTCCTCATTAACAGAAAAAGTCTTCATACTGAACTGGGAAAGCGAAGTCCAAAAATAGCTATTGAGGGACTTCCTGAATATTGAATCAGTAGTGATTGAATTAAAAAAAACTTCAAATCCCAGTGGCCAAACTCAGGTGCGTTCCTCACTGATCCCACACTCAGGAGAATCCATCCCTCTCAACACAAGGTGTGTTCTTAGAGAATAACACTCACCTGGCTCAGTTAACTTGGGTCAGACTTTGTAGACCACGTGAGAAACCGAAGAGACTAAAGAACTGAATGGGTAACAGCAGCCTGGGGAGTCAGACCAAGGCAGGGCCCAAAAGACTGTTTGTATCTTTCAAACTGAAGAATTTTTTAAAAAATATTTAGAAAATGAAGAGCCCACTTTCTCTTCTTTGTGGAGCCCATTCTCTCTTCTTTGCGGAGCCCATTCTCTCTTCTTTGCAGCCTGTTCCTGTGGCTCATGAAGACAAACCATTTTCAGAATGCATCAAATTCAAGATGGTCCTTAAGCCACCATTTGCAACGCTCCTGGAAGAGGAGATGTGACCTCAAAGCGTGCGACGGCGTGTTCCCACAGCAGGGCAGTTCTGACTGCATGCGAGGCTACAAGAGATGCCTCTCCCCTCCTCTCCTCCTGCAGGGCCGCCGTCCCTGCCTGGGCTCCCCAGCCGGGCGCAGTCAGGCCAGCAGCGGGTCCCCGATGCCGTGCTCCGGGTCGCAGGTGAAGGAGATGGTGATGGCAAAGCGAGTGCCCCACTGCACCTTCTCCACGCGGTGCAGGTTCTCTGAGCCCGAGGTGAAAAACGACACCCGGCCTGCAAAGACAAAGGTTTCACCCCGTGAATGGAGTTTGCCGCTCAGCTGCAGCGCTCCCTCCCAGCTCAGCTGTTGGCCGTCCCCCTGATTTTTCGGCCTTCTTGTGTCTCACAGTTCACAGTTCTTGGGTTGTTTCTCACACACGAGTGTTATGAACAGAAGCAATGTTTTCCTTTAGTCTAGGTAGTTTACATTCTTTGTTTTAAAGATATGGACAGCTGATGGACAGCTGTCTTGTGACAGTGGGATGGGGAGAGGTGTCAACCTTCTCCCCCAATCCCTGGCCTTTGTAAAATACTATAAAAGTGGAGTCAGATCTTTTCATAAACCGTTCATGTCTTCTCACCCAAGTGAGTGTCTGTGTCTGTGCGTGTGTTGAACAACAACAGCTGGCTGGCTCCAGCTGCTGCCCGGTGACCTGAGAGCCCAGAGGTGACCACAGGCAAACTGCTACGAGCTTACGCTGCACTCTGGCAGCTTTTCACTGTTTAAAACACACATTCATCCCTTGTGCCACCAAGCTGGACACGTAATCCCACCAAAGGTGGTTTATAAAAGGCAGGAGGAAACCCAGAACATGGAAGCCAGTTCTTTGTTGCCTCAATTAAAAACAAAAAAGCCCAACTCTAGTGGCCGTCAGCAAAGTGTACTGATTTCCTCCCTGCTCCCTTCTAGTCCTGGCTCTAATTTTAGACCAAAGAAGGAGGAAGCACCACAGAGGTGGCAAAAAGCCTTCAGTGACAAAACCGCAGCAGGTTTACAAGCAGCTGTGGCATTTTCTCAGCATTGCACCAAGCGTTTGCTATTGCTTTCTGTGCCTGGTCTGGTCACTCGCTGCTCAGGCAGGTTACAAAGTCACGTACCACCTCCAAAGTCACATTTTAAGATATCAGCTGCTAGATTTTTAGCATCCCTGCCTGCTTCTCTCCTACCAGCACAGTTGGTTGCTCAAAATCACAGCAGTTTCCACTCTGTCTGAAGGTGTGACAACCCTGGGGAGTATTTAGAAGTGAAAACGTATCAGCCACATACAAATTCACTTTCCTTAGAAAGAGCCACTCCATCCATGCACTGGCTTGGTAGTTGGTTTATAGATGCAAGTGCTTACTGCTGTGCTTGCTCCTGCCCAAGCCTGGACCATCTTGTCCCTGCCTGGGGACACCTGGCCTCAGGTGGCATGAGGTGAAATGGGAATGCAGTGACTGATGCTGGCAGCAGAGGTACACTGCCATCCCCTCGAGGAGACAGCAGAATGGAGCCCTCTGCACTGCCACGTTATTAAACTGTCCTGAGAATGCCCCAGGCTGATGTCCAGCAGGTAACCCCAAACTGACACGGCTCCGTGGAACTGCCCCTGCTCTCCCAAGGAAGCCAGAATTTCTCACCTGCACAGCCCCCTCACCCCAAGAGCACCTTGGTTTTCCTACTCAGGGTTTTCCCCCACATACAACAACAATATGAACTATTCCAACCCTTACTCCACCTCCAGGGCCAAAATGGGCACCAGGCACATCACTGCGTTTCTCTTCTAAAAGGGATCCCCAAGATCCAGAAGTTCCTTTGCTGGCATCCTCCAAAGCAGCACACACGGGGGATTTTGACAAAACCAGACTGGCTTTATGGGGTTAGGTTTACCCACTAATCCCTGAGTCCCTTTCATCTTCAGTCGCAGCTCACATCTAATCCTCAGAGTGCAGTTCGTAACAATGAAGTTTAATCAATCCTCAGAGTCTTTCGTAACAATTCCAGCCCCGTCTGCGCCTGTGGCTGCTCCTCAAGAAAGGCTGAAGTTATACACACGTACAGAGGAGATCCATTTGTATGCACAGCTCATTCCCACCTCGGGTCCTGCTTTTCTGCATGAAAGGCTAAATGAAGGCAACATGCTCCTGTCCTACCAGTGCTGCAATGAACAGTGCTGCCCTCACGGATTCCATACAAAATCCCTCTGTCATGACTTCTTTTCCCCCTTTTAAATCATATTTCAACTTCATTAAAGTACATCATTATTGGTGCCTCACCTGCTCACCCAAAGCTTTGCCCTAAACTGACTTTCAAGCTGTTTAGTTTGATCACTGACTAGAAGTAGCAGACAAGGTTCAGTATGTTTAAGCCAGTTAAATTGATTTTTTTTTTGGCTCCACTGAATGTCTTTTCAGTTCTTTCTTTAATAAATATGTCTTCATATATGTGGTATCAATCTGCTCCCATATGCATCAGCTGGGGTCTCTGGGTAACTGAACAAGGCTATAGTCAGTTTTCAAAGATGCTTTTTCTTCACTTGGGAGGAATTTCTTTTAAACTTACTTCCTTTACAAAATTTTTGAAGCAAAAGCACACTCTTTCCATGGTATGTTATTTTTATCACTATAAATGTTCAAGAAGAGGGTAGAGAATATTAATTCCCATCCCATCTGACAAAACCTTCAAGGGATATATGACAACACCCTTAACCAGGTGATGGTCACTGGCAGTGACAACCTCTTACAGGAAGCAAGATCTTAATTGTATTAGAGGCAACCACTTCTTCTCCTGACTTTTTGAGAATCCATTTTTTTGGATTTTTCCGCTCGGTCTGATCCACATGAATCATTATTTAAGAAGACATGCAAATGCCAATCACAAGATCCACCGCTATATATTTTATGTGACTCCAATTTAGATGAAGCAACACTGTTATTTTATGGAGTAATATTTAACAAGCAGCAAAAGCAACAGATATTTCACTATGCAGCAATTATGTAGCATTCAATTACTCAAACAAAAACACTGGAGGAATAAATGTATTCAATCCAAGGCTTTGCTTCTCCCTGCTTTTGCATTCACAGGTATAACTCAGAACCATCCAGCAGCAGTGAATTCTTTTTAGATGTACTCAGAGCTACATCACAGAAAAAGTCACTATTCCCAAAAGGCTTGCTCTCAGGAAATGTTGAATTTTCAGTTGCACTTCCATAAGCAAGCTGCCTTCAATTTGCTACCTAACCTCTGTCCTGAGAGGCAATACAGACTGGAGGGAAACACAAAGGAAACAATTTTCAGTGGCATCTACACCCCTGACATGTAACTGTGACCTCAACAAAACCACTTTCTCTGACAATTTTTTCCCTTGTCTAAAGGAAATGGAAGTAGTACTGACCTATGCTAACAAGGTTTCTGTGAAAATTTATTAGTAAGCATCATTATAATACTTTGCAGTTAACACATGCTCTGATTTACAAGTATTATAAAAAAATGTATCCTCTCTTGTTCTTACTCTGGCAAGAGGAAAATTAGTAGGGCACACCATCTTAAATTATAAGAAAATGTAGGGAATGTATTACATGATTTTGAGAACCACCATAAAATCAACAGACCACAATGCTCATAAGAAAAAATATTACATGATTATTATATCTCTAATATTACACATTCATTGTATAACATGTTGGAAGAGCCTTTGGGATGTTACCTGGTCCAAATTCCCTTTCTCAAATCAAGGCCAACTCCTACATTACATCCAACTCCTAAATTACATCCAGCTCCTGAGTCCCACCAGGGCCACAGCACTGGCACAAACGAGTGCAGCATTCAGATGTTTCCCAGGGATGCCTCAGACACAGTTTTGCTACCCCTGTGTCTCCTTGTGCTTGATTTTTGAACAGGGGGCACGGAGTAGATGATGTCCAGAGGTCCTTTCCAACCCCAGTTATTCTGATTACACGTGAAACAAGCCATCCACATCAATACCAGCTTTGGCAATCAGATTTGCAGCTTGCCTGTTTTGCCCCTGGACTCTAAGCCCCTTCATGCTCCCATCCTTCACATCCTTCTGGTTTCTTGGCAGAACCCTTCTGGCTCTTCTAGTTTAATTCATTGCCAAGTTTCCCTGTGAACTCCTTGGGTCATGAGACCCTCAAGCAGAAAAATCAAATTATGTGTTAGATTGTCTTGACTATGCCTCAGTCAAGTGAGGGAATGTGCCCTCGCTCTCCTCCCTGGGCACCAGGGAAGGGATG
Organism: Donacobius atricapilla; assembly: GCA_013397315.1. Classification (NCBI taxonomy): domain Eukaryota; kingdom Metazoa; phylum Chordata; class Aves; order Passeriformes; family Mimidae; genus Donacobius; species Donacobius atricapilla. The sequence continues at coordinate 216,371 of WBMY01005793.1, forward strand.
CAAAGCAGGGCTGGGGGAATGGAAAGGGCCTCACCACCACCCGCTGCCCCTGGCAGCTGCCTGGGGACACTGGGAAGACTGAGCTGCTGCTTAGAAGGAAAGGAAGCAGCTCCTCTGTCTGGTTAAAGGGAAGCAGGAACAGTTAATTTGGCACCGCCGATCTCTTCAGCATCTTTCATCTCATGCACTGACAGCTTCTATGTCTGCCTAACATCTATCAGTCCTAAATGTTCCTCGGGAAAGAAGGAAAAACTGCATCTCCTCTGCTGAATGACAGCCAGACAGAAGCACTGCCAGGGAAAATGCACAACAGTTGTGTTCTCATCCTCGTCATCTGTTTAGGATTAATCACCAGCTCATTCTCATGTAGAGTGTCCAGGAAAACCCATCATATCATCAGGCAAATAAACTGATAATAATGTATTCTGTGAGCACGCAATGAAACTTATTAAATAATTCAATTATTTATTAAAAAATGTTGAATTGGGAGAATTTAAGCAAGTGCTTTAAGCAAATCCCACAAAAGGAACCTGGACTGACAATGTCTGTAAGTGCCCTGACCTGGGCTGAAGAGAGCACCCCAGAAGAGAGGGCACAAGCTTCTCTGAACCATTTTGCTACATTTATGTCAGGCACAGAAGAACAGAAAACCCTATGGCCTAAAAATAAAACCCCAAATAAAAAACTACCTGCAATGGGTATCAAATCCTAGTTACACACTAGTCCCATATTTAGTTACTAGACAGAAATTTCCTGCTGTTATAAATAAAATTACTGATTGACATAGTGAAGTCTCCCACAGCCAGTCTGTAATTTGTAGTATTGACAATACTCTCAAAAAAGTAGTTGCTTCTACTTTAAATTCAGAAGAGCCTGTAAATCTTCCAAATTACAGTTTTTGAAGAAAATTAATGAACTTACTAATTTCCTGCTAAAAGTACATGAACATTTTAAGATATCAACTGCTAGATTTTTAGCATCCCTGCCTGCTTCTCTCCTACCAGCACAGTTGGTTGCTCAAAATCACAGCAGTTTCCACTCTGTCTGAAGGTGTGACAACCCTGGGGAGTACTTAGAAGTGAAAAATGTGTATTTGCTCTCTCCAGTCAATTGTGAGTCTCCCCAAGGCCTTTTGGCTCCATCTCTTCTCCCGAGAGCCAAGAGGAGTCAGGGATATCACCTCTGCTTTCCAGTTCTCCCCTCCAGGCTGACCCTCACCCAGCCAGTGCTGCCAGCTCTGCTCTCTTCTCCCAGTCACGGCAGCTGCACGGGGGCTCAGACTTTGACTCCTACAAGAAGTTCTCACTAAGAACAAGGTGTTGCAACTTCAACCGCATTAAACAACCTCAGGATCATCAGTCTGACTTTTCCTGACCTCGCCAAACATGGCATGTCCAGTAGAGCTGTGGTCAAATCACATGGACGCCCAAGTTCTGGGTTTTGGACTTCTGGTGAGAAGGAATTCATCCTTACATTTAGTAAATCACTGAAGCATAAGCAGCCTGCTGCTCAGTCATTCCAAAAATGGGCCTTAAAGAGGCTTCATCACAGCATCTGTGGCCTGTGACATTCACAAACAGCTTAGGAACCGGGAAATGAACTCTCACTACTGAACCACAGAGTCCAACACAGCTGAACCTGCAGTTACTTTGGTATTTTGTTTTATTTCACCTGGTACATTGCCTGAATTTCATGAAGTAACTCTTTGAAGCTGATTTTCCACTGCTTCCTGCCTTTGCTGCGTATTTGCTTGACCAGTATCAACTGAAATTCATGAAATATTGGCCTGCACATGGATTACATAAGGGCACTAGCAGGACATGCTACATGTGGTCATTTATAACCAAGTTTTCATGGCAGGGGAAAAGCCTCAGAGGCCAATTCTGAATCCTGGCAGTGCTTCACAATGTCAGTGCAACACCAACACAGGACGACTCCCCTCAATCCTTTCAGCGCTCCAGGCAGTGTGAGGTGACCACTGCCACCCTCAGCAAGAGCTGCCCCAGCAAGGCAGGGGATTTATCCGAAGTCACTCACAGGAACACCACGTTAGGGGCAGGTCTGACCTGCACTCCCAGGTCCTTACTGCTTTATGGGCACAGTTAAAATAGTGTTTCATTTCATGCCATCGTTAACCTGGCATCAAACACCGTCAGAATACCAAACCTGCCTGGAACACAGTTATTCTTCCACAGATAACAAAACCAAAAGCAAGTTCTACTGAGAAATGAGGAGCTGTTCTCTGTCTTTCTGACACGACTGCAAAAGATCTTCCTTTTCCCTGCACTTCTCTTTGCAATCACCTCACCAGTCCCTGGCACAACCTGAGATGAGTATTTCAAATCAGTAAGAATTGCTGTCCTCTGCATGGCTGGTGCTTACTGCAGCTGCTCAGGCTGGCTCCATTTGTTCCTCACCAGGGCTGACAGCTACTTCTGTGGATTTTTAAAGACATATTCTCAGCTTTCAGCTTTAACTTCAAGATGTGCTCCAGTTTTTTACTGAATGGAGCAAAACTAAAGGTAGGATTGGCAGATTATCATGATCTAGACTGAATCTGGAGGATGTGGATTGAATACAGAGACCGATGAGACTGTCTCTACAGGGGGAAGTTCCCAAATATCTTTACACCTTCAAATCAAGTATTTTACACTTCCAGAAACACACACTTCTGACAGCTGTGAGAATATGCTAAATTTGAGATTAAAGAGTCACATTTCACTCTCCAGTGTACAGAATTCATTTTTCCCCACAGATTAGTTTCTTCCAGAAACACACTGAAGTGATTGAAACCTTTCCTTCTGCCTTTGTATAATAAATTACTTGCATGAAGAACAACTTCCCCTGTAAGTTGAAAATAAGTGCAGCAAAGTTGACCTTCAAACCAAGAAACTCACATGCAAATAAAGAACACAGAACCAGTACAGGGATTTGACTCCAACAGCAGTTTCATCTACACTTTATGATCAAGTGAAGTCTGTGACCTGTCTAATATTGCCAGACTCCAAATTCATACAATTGAAATTCTAAATATGAAATTTTATAATATGAAATTTTAAACACTACTAAGTTTAGCAGCAGCAGAAAGGATACCAATTTTGTGACTGAAAAAGGAAAGCCTTGATGTTTGCCATTTATTCTTATTCCTCCTTGTACGTCCTGCAGATTACTAAAACCTGTCTCAGACCAACAAAAAGAGTTAATATTGGAAGGGCTTCATTTTGAAGGACCTCATTCAAAATGTTGCTGTTTCTTACAGTCTCTCAAACAGAGCCAACCCTGATGCAAGGCATGGAAAAAAAAAATCCCAGTATGGCAATTTTGGGAACAGAATTTCCATGTATATTTAAAAGGAACAGACACTATTTTAGATCTGTTTCTTTGTCACCAAAAAAAAAAATGTTTTCTTTTCCAAGTCCTATTTCCCTTGGCACTAAGAATTTTCTTCCTCATGGTACAGTGAGTTTCTTGTGGCAGAGAGAGGCCCTGACTGAAGTCAAAAGACACATATTCACTTCTGAAGCCTGTCAGAGCACAAGAAAGATGTGTTCCTTCATGCCACGTCTGGTTATGAATTAGCCAAAGATCTGGACACTTGAACTGGTGCTGACTTGTTCATTTCTGTTAAAAAAAAATCATCTCAAGAGCCACAACGTTAATAAATTATAATTCCTTCTTAAAGCTAATGTTTGCTAACAACCAAACTAGGGGATGTTAAAGATCATCCTGCAAATTAGAGAGAGTCATTCAGTCAACTATGTGAGAGCCAGGACTTAAAGACTTCTTAGGTAATCTGCAAGTGATATGCACTGAGGGAAGTGAAAAGCATTTTAATTCAGGCTCCTCTCCTGGCAGAACAGCTCTCCCTGTCCCCAGCAGCCTGGCTGACACGGATCCTCGGCAGCAAAGTGCTGCAAATGCATCTGCAGCAGCAGAGGGACTTGCCCAGGCAGCAGTTTCAAACACAGGACATCCCACAATGGTTTCACTGCTTTTTCTCGTATTTCCAATCGCTGCTTTTCTGCTCTGCTGCATCACTAACAATGCCTTTCTGCTCCCCACTGACACTGGAACAAATTGCTGCTCACAGGAAAAGAAACCTGCTCATTTTAGCACACAGTATCAGGTCCCCAAAAATGTAGGCTAAGTGTGAGACAAGTACCAGATTTTAGGACTGCAGTGGCATTAGCAATACAGAAAAGTAAATTAGCTGTCAGGCATGAAAACTGAACCAGTGATTATGACAGTCATCTCTAAAAAAGCCTGGAGCTCCTAAGCGAGAAGCACGAAAACTCATCAACATGTGGTTTTGGAAGTTGAGCTGGAGTGACAAGAGAAGCACAAAGGCTCAAAAGCAGCATAAAACAAAACAAACAAAAGCCAAAAAGACAAGAGAGAAAAAAACATTGAAGAGGAACATTATGAACATGAAAAATACATCAACTTGTTCCAGCAACAGAAAACAGCCTGGGGTCATTCCTTCACAAAACATTTTATTAGCAAGAGGAAAAATGAGTGCAAATGTTTTCACATTGTGCATCACCTCTAAAGCTTTTCTGCTTTGCTCACAGGATGTCAGGTGATTGCAACACAATCACAGGACCCCTGACAACTGTGCTGACACAGAGATGTGTTAGGAAAGTGCAATTAATTTTCTCTAGTGTCCATGAAGGACGTTTGTGCTATTCCTTAGGAGCTGTGCATTGTTTTGTTTCAGAAGGGGTGTCCTGTGGCACACACTGCCCATACTATGCCCTGGCGAAGGAACAGCCAAAAAGAAAATTCTGTATTTCATCAGTTTCCCCTTCTTCCCCCAGAAAGACATCAAAAGCAAAGACCTTGAAGCAGAAAACCTGAAAATTAATAGATGGAGCTGAATGGAAGCAATTTCACAGTTACAGACTTCTGGAAATTAAGTCAGGGGCACATTGCACATCGCAGCCAGGCTGAGTGCCCCTGCAATGAGGAGACAGCTCTCCTCACATACCTAGAATTCAGCTGTGATTTCTACAGCTATAAAGACCTGGTAACCTTACAACTGCATCTGGAAACAAAATAGCTTAATGTGTTCCCTTTCAAAATACTGGCAGCAGCATTTTGCAAAAGATGAAGTTTTCAGTTAAGGTTTACTTCCAATCATAAATGACCAAATAATCAAACACACAATTCTTGACAGCAAACCCAGAATGCAGGTAATCTCAGAGTTTAACTAAAGCAGCATCACTGCAGGTGAGTGGATCACTATGATGCATGAGTCAAAAAACACCCATCCCAATTTGCAGGCAGCAATAGTCTGAAGTCAGTTCTGCTTGGCGTAACAACTGTCAGCAGACAATTACTGAGGTTCTTTAAATGGATAAATTTCCATCTTTTCTGTCTTGGAAAAAAAAAGAACACAGCAGGAATATAAAGTTGCCTTTTTTTTTTTCCCTGCAGCAGAGTGGCTGATCTTGCATTATGAAAGGTAACACTGCTGGAAGCTCAGCACTCACCTGCCAGACAGATGAGCTGAGGCTGAGCTCCTCTCTAGGCAGCCCCAGAGTAATTCTAGTTTCAAATTATCCACATATTAGAAAAATCTCAAACCAGCCTTAAAGGTTTTTTACTTATTTATAACTGACAGCCATCAGAAGGTTCATCCCTGTCAGACCTCCTGGAAGCAGGGATGGATTTATAGCCAAGTAATCACAATTCATCATGCTCCTGCAGGTCAGCAGAGCTGTGCCAATCAATCACCTTCACACCCAGCCCTCAGCCATTACAGGGTATTAAGCCCTACCTTGGGCAGCAAAGGGATTTCAGGCCAGTCTAAAACAAATGGCTTTAATTTGGATTTGCTGCAGTGACAGTTAGCTCTGCTCATGCTGCACAGTGACCTGCTAATCTGTCAGGACTGCTCACCTCTTCTAAACCCTACAGCTTTCAAAGAAGTCACTTACTGTGGCTGAACACCAGATATTACAAACTGTGGCTGTATTTTAACCTGTCTTAATCTTTACTTTTGATGTCATCAATCTGAACACAGAGTGCTACACTACCCCACTGCTGGAATTCTGGAAACTGAGAGTTTGGGGTTTTCTGTGCTAAAAGGCACTGACCCTCAAGCATACACTACATTTGACCTGAGGCCCTGGAACAGGCTTCCAAAACTGAGTGATAGCACTGGGGTTGTGGGTGTGGAGTTTGAATAGTACTGTGTGATCTCACAAGGTGAAAAACTTAGAATTTAAGGGTTTAGTATATAGTAAAATACATGGGGCAATATGGAGGATTTAAGGCATTGTCTAAGTCCTTCTTCTTCATGGTTTCGGGTGGTTTTTTCTAATTAGGTGAAAAAGGGCCTGCATTGCAGGCCTTGGGTGGTCATTATTGGGTCAAAAGTATAAATAATATAGGAGTCATCTCATTCTTGGATAGTTTGTGCTTAAAAGTCCTTGGAAAGAGTTACAGACACTTCCAGTTTCTGCCTTGTTAGTTAGAGCTCACAGCTCATGAGTGTACTAGAGATAAGAATTAATAAACACGAGTCTGAACACGAAACTGCAATTCTCATGTATGAATCCCGGCTCTAACACAGAGAAAAGAGAAGAAAGCGACACCGCAGGTCACTCCTGCTGACACAAAACAGCCCCACACCACCTGCCAGCCAAGAAATGGCACAGCCTGAGCTCATACCTGCTCGGGGCTCCACGGTCTTGTTGGAATCTGCATCCATAAACACGAAGCGTCCACCCCCGAAGTCTTCGGAGTAGTCAGAGAGGTAGAGCAGAGAAGTGTAGTCAAAAGAGCCGTAAGTCACCTGTAGGGGAAGCCAAAATGACCAAAATTTACCCAATTCTTTATCTTATCTCTGCAGAAAACAGCTAATTGAGCAGATGGATCTGGTGGGTTTTTCTTATTTTCAGGTTTTTCATGTATTTAATAAAGGGGTTTTTGAAAACCAAGAGCACCATTTTCTAGGAATTATCTAAGTTTATTAGCCTGTTCTCCTGTGTCTACACACACACCACAAGACTAGCATGTCATGTTTATTATTTCTACTTTTACAGTTTCCATAATTAGAGAAGTGCTCCTATTGATTTCTACCATCCAAGAGCAAAAAACAACCTAGTGTCAGAAGTGCATTGTATCAAAAAGACAGGATTTATACTATTCCATGACAAAATTTCAACAGGAGGTTAATAAGCAGAAGAACAACCCTTGACTAATGATTTCCACCTATTATCTAGCCTTGGTTTAAGGTTTCTAGATAGCTCATTTCTATTCTTTCACCAGCTATCACACAGGACATTCATGGTAACAGAAAATCAGAACTTCCAAGTAAATACATATTTGTTGGAGGAGCTTCTACTCTTTTCCATACAGGTTTTGTTTAAAACCCTTCAAACTGAACGTTGGAAGTCTCTGCTTCTTCTCAGCCTACAGACCAAACACCCCACTTTTAAATATAACAAGGGGATTTTTTCCTTCCTTTTAAAGCATTATTTTTGGTCGATACATACGCTGAAGTTGGAGAAAAAAAACCCACTACATACTAATGCTCAGAGTGAAGCTATCTAAATATTTAACACTGAGTTTAGCTGATTCTGGAAATATTTCTTTTTGTATCTACCTGTCACCAGCAACTGAAAAAATACTTGAAATCAATGTCTGTGTTCTCCAATTTCTTTGTGTATCACAACTCAGAAGTTCAGCATTACACTGTCAAACAGTGAAATGCGCAGCACAGCAGTACTGTATAAATACACAGAATTTGCAGAGTGTTTTGACTGACCTGGTGACTGTTAGAGGTAAGTGCTACTTCCAAACTTAGAAGTTTTCTAAATATTTTCAGTCATGTTGGAAGTTATACTCATTAGTGCCAGTTAGATTTTGGCTCAGGACCAGTTGTACACATTTTTCTGTAAGGGCAGGACCAGAGAGAACATAACAGCAGATGGAATAGGAAGACATTTCCATTCATACTCCTGTTATTATTTTGACCATAAGGGCTGAAAGGAAAAAAGCCAAATCTGGTGATATGCTGCCCTACATGGTGTGAATCACAAAAAATGAGAGAAATACTACAGTGATCCCCTTCTCCTCATATTTTCCCAAACCCCATTAGCAATACAAGGCAATAGATGAGGATTAATGAGCAAGTGCTAGTGCAGCACCTAAACTCAGCCATTCTACAGCCCTTCTCACGCAAATCAGCTTCGCAAAGCTATTTTCCACTTCACCGACTTGGTGATAAAAACTTCCAGTCAATTTAAGGAAGTCTCCAGCCAGTCAAGAAGTTCACTCAACTCCTACTTGCAAGTTTAATACATTAGAATTGTTTTTATCAACTCTTCAGTGCAGCAGCAACCTTTACTCCCCCTCAGTGCACTCTCCCTCCTCTCCACGGTGGTTTTAGCAATTCTAAACTTCTAAGAGCTGACTACCAACCATTCCAGCCTAACCAAGCACACCTGATTTCTAGAGATGACTAATTTGGGGAACAAAGTTTCCAAGGGAAAATGGCTTTTCTCTTCCTGTCCTTATTCATTACTCACTCACAGAAGCAGCCAGGCCTGAGAAATGCAACACCATGGAATGTGGGCACTACATGATACTCAGTTATTTAAAATGCTAGATGTCTCCTCATGTATATCAAATATATCTGTTACCCTGGTAACAATTCACAGTACCAGACAGATTAATAATTGAACCAAAAGATGAAACTATATGGGAAAAGCTGCCATTAAAAGCCACACAGCTGCAAACCAAATTTCTACAGCTCCTTGTAAATAACTCAAGAGAAAAAATGCAGGTATTTCCACTCAGCCTGCTATGTCACATGGTTGTCACAGTGTGCTGTTTGAACACTCATTATCCAAAAAGTCAAACACAGATAATATTTAATGGTAGGTGCTCATAGTGATGTTTATACAACACTTCTTTAAAGGCTACTGTTATAAATAGAATTAATTGCCAGAATTAGCCAGCCCCATTTTGCAGTGGGCTCTTTTGAGGGGTATATTTCTATGCAACTAAACAGCTCTAGGACCATGCAAGACGTCTGCAGTTACTGAGGATATTTAGGACAGCATCCTCCACTTTCCAGTGCAGAAGAAAATTCACTTCGCAATCAGCATTGGTCTAGCATGCAGAAAAAGTCAAAACTTCTCTTTTCCTGTAAGCCTTCACCTAATTCACCCGATTAGCCTTGATAGCTACTTCCAGTGTCCCATTTATTGGCAGTGTCTATCCAGCAGACAATGCAAGAGCAAAGAGCACATCTCTGAATTGTAAGGGGCTGTAGGTAATGGCTTTGAGCCGAAATGAGGATTAAGCTCCTCAATTTTCAGAGATGATGCTGTCCTAGGGCAGAAATGAGATCTTTAGATGTGTTTTATTAAATGTAGGGGAAGAAAAGAAGAGTGACAAGTCTTCTAGAAGGGACAGCAGCTGCTCTCAGTGACAGACTCAGCAGCCAGTGAGGGCTGCAGGGGCAGGGAAGGGCTGGGGAGATGGAGAGCACATTGCAGGTGAGGAGACTTCAAGGTTTGGCTTGTTCAGCCGAGAGGAAATAAAGGCTGAAAAGGGATATGATTCCTACCTATAAATACATGGGGGTGGGAGGATGTAAAACTGGGAGGAGGAACAAAAATAGCTATAAATTGATCACGGATGTGTTTAGGCTACAAAAAGCCCAACCAATTTTGGGAAAATGTGCAGTGAAGTGTTGGACTAGCTCTGATAGAAGAAACTCAAGGAAAACAAACCCCAAACCGCCTTATGGCAGAGCCTGACAATTCTGTGAAGGATGACAGGATCCGTGCCCAGGCAAGGGGCTGCACAAATCTACAAGTCCCACTCTGCTTCCACCAGAGAATGCTGTAAGGCTGCAGTGCTGCCAGTGTGAAGTGTGCAACAGCAACTCCATTATAAATCAGGTATTTGACATTTGCAAGCCTCAGTTCCAAACAAATTCCATCCAAGATGAAACTCCACATCTTAAAACAACACTCGCTTCATTTGCTTTAGATGCTTATAAAGTCAGCAAGATTAAATGAGTCATTCGGGTGATTTCAGGGTTTCCATCCCTATGTAACTACAAACCAAGTAAATTTTAGGGGGATAAAACCCAAAGCCTCACATAGACACAATAAATCTATACTACTCCATTATGCTGTTAAACCTCTTCAGGGAGGTTGAGATTGAGAAATATAATTGCAGTAGATTCAGCAACATCAGGAAAAAGGCAAGAGGGGTTTACCTATGTTGCAAGAAGCCAGATCTTTTTAACAACAACGTCATTCTGAATCAGAAAATACGGTGAACTCTTTTTGCTAAGGCTTCATTTTACCTTTCTTCTGGAAAGAGGCAAGGAAGAAAATCGGGGTGTCTTCTAAGAGCAACCTTCACTGTTAAATTATGCAGAAATACCTAAAGGGACTTGTTCTGCTCCAAGGGGAAAGCACAGATAATGATCCAACACAAAAGCATCCAACAAACTGGCAAGTTTTACTGATCTTTCTTCAACTTCCCAGTATTCACACTTGCTTTGGAGGCCACATGAGAACTCTACTGCTCTTTTCTGGGAAGAACTTCTTACCTCAGATCAATAGAAATGTGGTTTTTTTTTCCTTGCTTTCAACTGCAGTCTGGAAGTGGAAAAGTTTGCTGGAGGAAGTGAAATATAAGCCAGGTGACTGCACTGAAGGCAACCAGGAAAGCTGCACACCTTCATCCTATTTAGTCTCAGCTCAGACTGTTTATGATTATGAACAAGGTGTCTGGTAACTGCCCCACTGGGATAATTCACAGACTCGGAATTATTTAGGTTGTGTAAGAGATCTTCAAGATCACTGACTCCAACCACTGTCCTAAATCAGACAACCCAATTATTCAGTATAGACACCACTAAGGTCTACATTATGCATTCCAAGTCTAAGAGAGCACTTTTCCTGCTTGGTTTGGTTTTTTGAAGCTGGAAATGGGTTAGAAAAAGCCCAGGCAAATCAATTGATGTATCTGCTCCCTGAACAGACAGCCTGCCAGATAAATAAAACATGGCCAAAAGAGAAGGATAAAAACAGGAAAACATTCAGCCTGCTGTCCATCATGCTCAGGCACTCTCAGGATGACAGGACAGAAAAGCAGCTTCCACAAATTCTCTTCATGTAAACTTATTTGCATGTAAATGACAAGATAACTTGTGCACGACAGGAGATATTTAGGTGGAAACACTTAATTGAGAGGTTATCCGACCACCTTACTCATTTCCCAATGCAAAACACATGCAGAGAAGGATAAAGAGAACACTGGCAAGCAGGGCTTGTGCAGAAACAAAACTCATTATAGTAATAAATCAGAGTCTGAAATTCTAAGATAGGCTTTTTTGGGGCTGAAATAAAGAGTGGAGACAACAGGCATCAGCTGTTGAAATATGCTGCTTTTCCATCCCTGTGGCAGTCAAATCTGATTCCCAGAAACTGTGGAAAAACTATGAGGAACTGATGAATTCACCGCACCTCACACAACCAGAATCGCCAGTTCCCTTCTTCCCAAGGTCCCTTGGAATGGAGCATAACATGATGGAATTTCTGTGAACCCCACCAGCACAATTTGCTCCCTACAGCCATTTCCTACCAACGCAAACCAAAGCAATCATGACCTCAAAACCATCCCTACCCCCTCTGGTCCAGAGCCATTCCTTTTCACTGGTTACGTCACAACCTTCCAAACCAGAGGCATCCAAAACCTGGCCGATTGCACCCTGCAGGACTTTCTGCTTCCAAGCATAAGCTGTGTCATCACTACCACCACATTTTCTAAATTGAAGCTGCTTCTGCCCACATGAACAAGGACACAGGAACTCACACCAGTGTTGTGACCAACGGAAGGTATTTCCCTCAAGAGTGGCTTTTTCCAGAAAATACTTTGAGGCAAGGAATATTTCTGTTTGATTTTTTCATGTCTCAGGTCATAGATTTCAAGATACACTGCCCACTTACAGACTCAAGCCCTGGGGAACCACTTGGATTTAACTGGAATTATTTTATTTGGTTCCATCTCGGGTAATCCGTGACTCCAGAGTGACTCATTTATAAATCCTGCAGGCATAAAATGTGAAATGTGGGTATTGTGGAGTGGAGGGGTTTTTTTGCTTGTTGGGGGGGGTGGGGGTGGGGGAGTTGTGCTGTGGGTTTTTTTTCTTTGATTCTTCTATTGTTTATATTCTGCTGTTCTGCACAGAGTGCTTGAACTCAGTGAAATTCAGAAATAAGTTCAATACCAAATCATTTAAGTCCATTGAGAAATGACAAATATTAAGCTATAAGCCTAGAGATAAGAATGTGCAGTTAAAAGGATCAAAACACCAAGTTATTGAAAGAGGGTACCAGGTACCACATCCCCACTGAAACACAAAAAGCTTCAATTCACATATAGCTGAAACACAAATATTAAGCCTTTATGAAGAGTCTTATATCAATAACAACAGTGACCAACTGACCATTGTGAAACGGATCCTGCTAGATCTGGCTGAAAGAGCAATTCAGGTCATTTTAATCAATGTTTCTGACAAAAGAGATTCCTGAGTAGCCATTCTCACAGTTTACTAATTCTAGCAAAACTAAATTAGAGAAAATAGAATTGAATGGGATGTAATGGCCTATGTTTCTAAAACTCACTTATCTCCCATTAGGTTCATCCCCTGAAGCACCAGTTTTCAAACCTATTTGATGGATTGTTTAATGTAAAATGATTTCAAGGTGATCTAGTAATAACAACAGGAGATGTCTGCACCCCCTCTCAGCCTCCTCCTCACCTTGTCCACGTGTGGGTGCCAGTACTCATCGTGCGTTGTCTTGGCTCCTGTGCTGTTCATCCTGGAGAAGAAGGTTGGCTTGGTCAGGTACATGGCAGAAGAGCTGATACCAAAGACCTGCGCAATCCTCTGCTGAATCCTCTGCCTCACATCCCTGCAGAGAACAGACAGGGCTCAGTGACACCTCTCGCCGGCTGCTGCTGTGTCCTTCACTCAGTTACTGCCTCTTCCTCAGCTGAGAAACCATGGGGGACCTGTTGTGTTGAGAGTTACACAGTGGTGGAGTTTACAAAACTGACACCAGCAAAGAACCTACAGGTCCTTCCTCTCATGCTGTGGAAGGGCTGATCCTGCTATCTGCCTTTCCCAGGGAGCAGGATGCAGGAAAGGCTCCCAGAAAGCATGAAGTGCAAATACTCATTTTGTGAATGGAGAGCTTTGAACAAGCCAGCTCAAGAATTCATTGCCACAAACACCAGAGCAGCTGATTCCCTGGCCCCTGCATCAGCCAGGAATAAATCCACTCCCAAGCAGTCAGGCCACAGTCTTGACATCACTAAACCTCCAGCAGTTGTCCTGCTCTGCAAGGAGTCCTCCCTCTTCCTTCAGCCTGATTCATTTCCCACTTTTAAAAGCTTTCTATTAAGGTTTGCTGTCTGGTGCTTTTAAGGTTCTGTTAAAGCTTCACTCCTCTTGGAGACTGATGTGTGATGGCTTTGGGCAGAGTGTGTGTTTTACAAACCAAACAGGATGCAAAGCCCTACTCGATAAGCCAAATACAGGTTTGAAAAGTAGAATAAGGTCACTTTTTAGCCTAGAAAAACTCTTCTGCAGAGTCTGTTTTCTGCTGGCCAGGCCATTTCAACATTCACCAACATCATGACTGCAGGTTTTTCATTCCATTCCCTGCCCTGCCTTTCCAAACACAGCCTACTGGCAGAACACTTAAGGACAAAAACACTGTCCTCCACATGTAAACCAAGTGACAAGAGAAGCCAAATTTCGTCTCAGAAGGTGCAATCAAGAAAGGAATGAATGAGCCCAAAACTGATAGAGCCACATTGTTTCCTCAGCCTCTATGAGCCAGAAGCAGCAGCAGGAGCCTCAGGCAGGAGCCTCCCTCCCCTCATTGCTCCTGCTCCACAGGCTCTTCAAAACTGCTGGGAGACTTCTGGTGGACTATGGCTACAAAGAAAATACTTCTTCATGCTGGAGAAGATAAACACTTGTTTTCATAAGCACAGCAACTCTTGTCTCCTTCAGCCCGCTGAGGTGTCCCCTGGCTCTGAGCAGATGCAGTAACAGAGCTCTGCAGGTGCAAAAAATGCCCAGGAGCAGCATCAGTACCGAATTAATGCTCCCCCACATCTGGCAGCAGCAGTCCTTGTCCATTTGCACCGAGTCACTGGAAAATGTCAAAATGCTCACGGCCAGACTCAGGGAAAGGCAGACCAGAACTCCCTGAAAAGAGCACATGAGCACCAGATTGTGTAAAAACAGAATCTGGTTTTGGAGTTACGGTGATGAGGAAGAAAATAAAAAAAAAAGGCCGGTGAAGTAGCTGGAAGTTGAGGAACACACAACTTAAGATAAAGGAAGTTCAAAGCTTGCAAAGCTGCCAGCTCAATGTAGCAGCAGCAGCACAGAGAGCTAAAAGTGCCACTGAAAAGTTCCTGTGAGACACAGGCTCTGCCAGACCAAGACAAAAAAATGCAGTTAGGAGCCACTGCAAAGTGTGATTCAATCATGGTGACAGGAACACTCCAAGCTCAATCCCACACAACTTCCTGATTATTCCACTTGTCAGCACTGTCTCGGGGAGCTGACAAAGCAGAGGCCTCCTGCAGCCGGAGAGCTGTAACAGCCATCATACACAGAACAGACACGGGCAGAAAGCAAACTCACAGCTCCTCCTCTGCTCCTCCTCTGTCTCTGCCCTCATAAGCTGTAAGGTTTTGGCAATAAATCTTTGATTGTGCTGTTTTCTGCTCAACTCACCCTTTCCACCAAGCATCCTGATTAAAGGTCTCCCTTCTGAATAAACATTTCATTTATTATGTGGAACAAGAGGGATTGCTGCAATGTGCTTGGCAGATGGTGGTGAAAGTATCAGCCTAGAAACCATAATTGAGTCTGAAGCAATGTCATTTTGACAGAGACCGTTTAGAAATCAGCCCCCTAGCTCAGGATGCCCTCTCAGATTCGTTATTGTTGCAATCAGTAATACTTAGACATGAAATACATTCAGTTATTTCTCTCAAGAGTGTATTTTTAAAGTGACCTTGGTAAGTAAGGGAAAGTAACAAAGACAAATGCTCCCAGAAATAGCATAAAATCATTCATTAAGGCCATGAAGTACTACAGTCTATGCTAAAGCACTGCCATTAATAGGAACAGAAGCATTTAATAATATATTTTGTATTACCTTCATATCCAGCAGACTGAAACATCCCCTATACTGGCATGAAATCCCAATGGAATATTGACATTCCCTAGCAGCTGTCTCATCTCACAGCATAAAGTTATAAAATTATGGAAAAATTGAATGCTTCTGTTCATGTGAAACAGAAATTATACATTTTCTTTATGCAAAATTCAATAATAATCAAGGAATCATCTAATTTTTGCAATACTGGGATCAGAAGTAAAAACATTTTAAAAGTTCACCTATAATGACAAGGACATCTAAAAACAGCAGTTAAATAGGAGTAAGCCTAGAGTGATTAATACTTTAGGATTATATTAATTAATTACTATTTTAATAAAACTAATAAACCTATTTGGCTACTCAACATTCCTTCCACCACTAGAGGGAGGTCCAATCCCTTCACACGGGCAAGGAAAAAAAGACCAAATAAAGAGTTAAAATATTCAAATCAGGGACATTTTTAATTACGAGAAACCAACTGAAATGAATAACCAAAGAATTATTGTGTCTAGTCACCAAAGAATGCTTGTTCCTAAACCTTGGCCACACACCTTCCCAGCCACATGGAACTCGTTAGGTTTGTTGTGTTTGTTCAGTGCATGAGCAGGGCTGCAGGAAAGCTGAGAGCATCAGATGCCAGAGCTGCTCCATTATAGAATTATTTCATCCTCTGGCTGCTTCTCCAGCCAGAACATGACTCATCTGAAGTCCTTCCATTTCCTGCTTTACCATTTTTCATGTTTTGCTACACTCTGCCTCAAACCCCCCCAAGTTCCGGATGTAAGAATCGCCCAGAATTGAGTCTATCATCTCACACAACCCCTTGGACAAGGTGTGCAAGAGGAGGTCATGAGGAAGGATTTTCCATTCCAGCTCTCATGTTCCAGTAAATCCTCACAGAGCTCGGAGGAGCAGCTCTCCTTACTGGCAGGGAGGGAAATGTGTGGTGCTGCCATCACCCGGAGTACATTTACACCTTAAAACTGTCCCGATGTGGCTGATGCAGCTCAAATGTTGCTTATCGGTCACAAAAGTCCTTTGACTTCTCTTCCTCGAGCCATCCTAATTCTCAGAGATTATTATTTTGAGCTGCAAGATCCAGTGTATGAATGCAAAGGGCAATCCCCTCCCAGCCTGCTCAAAACCAAAACCGTAACAAGTTCTGGTTTGTGGTTCATTCAGCAGTTATTGAAAATCTTTACCGGTATAATGCAAAATCCTCTTCTGTGAAGATGTCTTGAATTTTGTCCCCAAAGTACCTGGAAAATTAAACAACAGTCTAAAAGAGGAGTTGCTGAATCAGACTGAGCAACAAGACACCTCACCCCCAGTCGTGCTTAACCCACAATCAAAAAGTGAGAACACAACACAAAAAAAGTATCTTACAACTGCTTTTGAGCATGACGTCCAAAAGCAATGCTAAAAGATCAAATGTTAAAAGATTAAAGGATTGAAATGTTGCAAGTGGTAATGGCATTCCTCAGGCATTAAAAAAATCCCCTCCCACATCATGAAATAAGCACACGGATTCATGTTTTTAAGGGTTCAGGCTATTTGATTTCTTCCGCTGCTGAAAAATAACCTCTAACTATGAAAAAATACTATGATTAATTGGTGCAAGAACGTAAAAATAAAGATAATGGCAGCTTTCAAAGCGCCCAGTTCAACAAAAGATCCATTTTCATGCCAGGAAAGCTCTTTAACTGGTCATGGAAACTGGTGAATCCAGCCAACTTCCATAATTCCTCATCACTAATCCCAGCCCAGGGGCTCGAGACACTGGGAAAGGCAGAGGGCAGGGCAGGGGTGGGATGACAGGAGGCAGGGAGCCACAGCCTCATTTTACCTGTACAGATTAACAAAATGCTTCCCCAGGGAAAGAGCTCCGGAGTGCAAGTCCAAAATTGATGCCTGGAAAAGGAAACAAAGAAGGAAAAATGAGCATGAAAAGGTTTTAGCATTATTTACGTATGACCTTTAATAATTGTCCCAAGTTGCCTCTCACTTTCCACAGCCTCCCAAGTAAAAGTAGTTTCCAGCCCTTGGGTTCACAACGTAACATTTATTTTACAACTACAAACCTCCCTCAGATCCCTGCAGAGGTGCAGAAATTATTAAGGTACTATGAAAAAAGCACAGAACTGCTATTCCTGAGATTCAGATCTGACAGGGAATTGCCAGCATTTCCCCTCATGGGCTCAGGGGAAATCCCTCTGCTCCAGGATCCCCTCTTGAAGACATTTCCCTTCCACACAAAGATGATTCATTTTCCAGTATTTGTGATGTGTTCAAGTAGCAGCACTAATATTTATCTTGCCCTGCATTTGTTATTAGAACTTCTTCACCATGAGTTCCTGTATACTTCTCATATTTAATACAGACATTAAAAAGTCTGTTTAAAAGTACAATTAGAATTCCAAGGCTTACTAGGGCCAAACTTTCTTTTCTTCAATTTCTAAGCTGCTGTAAAAGAAAACCACATGGTGAAGTTTTTTCACATAGGAAAATTCAATCCATTTCTTCATCCAATTCAAGCCAAACTCTTCTGCTGAGCTCCCAACAAGCTGCAAAGATTAGGATCCAGATTTGCCAGAAGAGAGCTACCTCTCAGGATTCTAAAATGTTTCTCTAAATTGCATAAATTTACATTTTTGTGTAAATTTAGTACAAAAATAAAGTACACTTTTGTACGTCCCTTGCTGTCCACAAAATACATGTTTGTTCTTCATCCGTTCAAAATTATTTAAAAACATAACTAACAGCAGTATTTTTGTCTTTTACATTGGAAATATCAAAGAGCAATAGTTAATTAATCTGACTGGCACTGAAGTACTGACATCTCTGCTGTACAATATCTGGGCACTCATCTTGCAATTTGGCATTGTTTTGATGCAACACAGACCATTCACATTATTCTTACAAAATCCAAAAAGTAGTAACACTGGTGACAGAGGAACACACTCATAACAGTCCCTTAGAAAATCGCTGCAGCCTAAATTTCTCTGAGCTCCAGAGCTAGATCAGGGGGACCCCACTAACAACTCTTATTACAAGAGAGAATAACAACTTCTTAAAAATAAACCTACACAAAGAACCTTATTTATCCCTTGAAAAATACATGAAGTAAGGAGTTACTTGAGTGGACACAGCATAAGCTTTCCAGATCTGCCCTTCCCACTGCTCTCCAAACAATTAACCTCACACTCATGCAAGAGCAGCTCCTGTTCTTCAAGCTCCAGAAACAAAACACTTCATCTGTTGGTTTCTGGTTCTGTACAAAAATCTAAGCCACCGCTAAAAGAAGTAAAACTGCTCCCGTGGAGCTTCAAAAATACGTTTGTGACCATATTAAAGTAGATTATAAGAAGTAGCACAACACAGCTGAGATTAATTTAATTTAAAAACAAATTGCCTTTCTCCTTCCACATGCTTTCCAAACTTACACATTGCTTCTCACTCCCCAAGCTCCAGATGATTACAGTTAGGAAGATCCAAAATAACAAAATGACAAAAACAATAAAAGACGCCCCCGAGAACTGTAGTTATTCATAGCTGAGAAGGCAATAGCTACAACACAAAGCCTAGAAAAGCCAGATAAAGGCTGAAGAGGGAACCTGAAAAAGAAAGAATATTCTTCAGGTTGTTTCAGCCAGGGGAAAACAACTGAATGCCAAGACAAGGACTTGCTTACACATGAGCACAGAGCTTTTGTTTAACAGCTACCTGGGAAAGAAACAGAAACATATTTATTCTGGCCTCTGTCATTTCAGAATATGAAACATTTTCAGCATCATTTCTGACACTGAGAATAAAATCTTGATTACCTCAAGTCCCCCTCTCTGATCAAGTCCAGCCTGCAGTTCAGGACCATGTTCCCAGGCTGAAAGGCCAACAGATTTTGTCTGAAGATGGCAAATACACACTCACACCCGTATTTCTGAGAGACTGTTTGACATAACTACCCCCATATCCTGGTTTACAGAACTCTCTATAGAAGTGAAATAGAACTTTCTTTAAAAAATAAAAAGCACAAACAGCTGTCACTGTTGGACACGAAATCAGACCACACGACTCTAGAATTTGTCAGAAGGCTGAAACTGAGTTTATTAAAAATTTGACCTCTTTATATACTGGGTCGCTAGAGCTAAACTGATTGTTGTTAGCAGTAACACCCATTCAATCACATTGGCCAACACAGAGAAACAGCAAATTGTCTCCACCTCCAAAGAGGAATGAAAACAAGACAGAGTTAGCAAAAACATCTCTCTATTTACAGACAGTTCCATGAGAACTGAGTTTTAGAAATCAAAACATCTCAGGCTGAAAAACCAGGGCTACATTCATGTCCTTCTAGACCTTCACTACTGTTAGTCCCATATTCTCCATCTTCTTACTGCTAAAAGATTTTGAACAGAATATTCAAGTACCCAGCACTTCTCAGTTTATGGCAAAAAGGTTCAATATTCCCATCTTGGAAAGCCTGACAGGCCCTGCCTTTGTTCCTCACTAGAAGGGATTGCCAACCATTAAATATCTGTTCACATGCACACCAGTTCCTCCAGCCTGTAAAAGGTTTTGGGTGATAGTCTGAGAGCAGGCAGCAGCCACACTACCCAAAGGAGGAAAATGAGAAAAACCTTCATTCTAGTCTCTAGAGGAGCTGGTAGCTTCCAAAGGCTCCCCCAGTGCTCCCCCAGCTGAGCAGAGGGCTGAGATGGAGGCTCTACATGGGCACACCAGACGTGCTGCCACTGAGCAGCCTCACACACACAATCCCACCGGCAAACACCCTTCCCTCCTTGAAGCGCAGGCTGACAGACAAGGGCTCTGAGCCCTGAGAAATCTCCAATGACACCGGTTAACAAGGAGACACGAGGGCAACCATGTCGCCCTGATTTTTCAGCCCTCTGTGTGTCTCACAGTTCACAATTCTGAGGTTGTTTCTCACACATGGGTGTTATAAATAGAAGCAATGTTTTTCTTAATTCAAGGTAGTTTACATTCTTGTTTGAGAGATGTGGACAGCTGATGGACAGTTGTCTTGACCAATGGGACGGGGAGAGGTGTCAACCTTCTCCCCCAGTCCCTGGCCTTTGTAGAAATGCTATAAAAGTGGAGTCAGATTTTCGTAATAAACAGTTCATGCCTTCTCACCAGGGTGAGTGTGTGTGTGTGTTTGTGTCTCTAACAACGACACAACCAGCCTGAGTTCCACCTCAGCCAGCCTGGGGAGGTTCAGGTTACTGCTGGGGGAGTTAAATGCACTATTTGGCTACAGAGTCCAGCACAAACTTACACCAGACACAGACTGGACACAAGCAGCTCCTCTCTGCAGCTTCCTGGAGCTCAGCCAAGATAATCACATCAACACAGGGCTGGAAGGAAGGTGAAAGATGCTGCCAAGAGCATCTTTCACCCCTGAGTGTGTTTCCTACGCACTATCAGGAGGCTCATTAGGAAGGAAGAGAACTCTGCAGCCTGCAGCAGAGGTATGAGCTAGGACAAGGATTCTGCACAGGGAAAGGCAGAGCTGGCAGCATTTTGAGGACTTCAGGTTTTAGCTGGGAGGGCTAAAAGCAGAACAAGGGATAAGTCTGCAGAAGCACTGGGCTGGAGGGCCCACAGCAGAACCCCTTGTTTGGCATCAGAGTTTGTTTGCTTCTCCCAGTGACTAAACAATTTAATTTTCCCCTGCTAAGGGAGGTCTTGCCAGTTCTTCTGGAAGGCAGGACACAGACTGCAGCTGACTGCCTCACCAAGGGATTGCTTTTCGGGGGCTTTGAAAGAAATCCAAATAGGTGTGAAGGTAAATGAATTGTCTCATTTATACCAGAGGCTTGCTTTGATGGCAGCACCTATGGGACCTGAGTGAATGAGTCAGGGCTAAAGTGTTCATACAAACAGGACTGACGTGCACAAAAATATCAGGGAGGGAAGAATCACAAAACCACCAAAGGTTGGAAAGGGAAATATGATCTGTACAAAGAAGAAAAAAGCTGAGGCAAACATCAAGACAACTAATGCAATTGCCATTCTGTGAACAAGAAACAGAGTATGAAATGACTTTACAGAGACAGACGAACAAGGAAATGCAGCCTGCTGGTGGAGAAAATATTCCTGTTTGGATTCTGCTGGAAGTTAGACCAAAAGATTACTGTGGCCCCTCTAGCTTCACTCTGTGTGTCTGCATAAATATAAACCCAGGAAAAGTTACAAAGGAAGGTAAGAAAGCTCAGCAGCCCAACTGGAGTGTGACCCCTGGGAGGTTTCAATAATTCAGATATTTGTCAAGACTTTCTCAACATTAAAAGATGGAATGGGAAACAAGTTTTGGTGCTATGCTCCAGTACTCCAGGGAAGGGCTGCAAACAAAGGGAGAAGAGAATTGACAAAGTCACAAAGTGCAAGTTTAGACCTTGAAATTAATAAATTGTATCTAGACACACAGACACAAATCCACTTCTGAGAATTCAAAATATAACAACTATGACAGGCAAAAAAAAAAAACCAAAAAAAACAACCAGACATATTGCTTACAAAGGGGTTAAGAGGAAACCCCAGGCAATGAAAATGCAGTCTGAATCCCAGCAGAAACCTGCAGAAGTTTTATTTCGAATAGCAAAGAGAACAAAGTGGCTAATGTAAGAATTAAAAATATTTAAACAGCAACAGTAATTTTGAGGTATTTTAAAGGAAGAATTAGTCTTACAGCAGACATAATTGGACAGAATTATCCAAACACTCTAAAGCCAAAGAAATTTAAAGCAACAAGCCAAGTGGCTGGAAGCTAGGGAGAACACAGACATAGCTGGATGGAGTAATTGAAATATTCTTTATGCTCTGTGGCTAAGAGACTGCAAAAGATGAAAGGCTCACATGAAGAGAGACAGTTTCATCTGAAGCCCATCAGCACACATCCAGCAGGCTCCAGTGGTATCTTTGAGCCACGACAGCACTGCCAGAAAAAGATTTGCACCACAACACCGGGAATATGGGCTGGCACATGGGGCAAGGAAGAGGAAAAAGGCAGGACAGGAGAAAGAGGTATAAAAGAAACGGAGTAAGGACAGTGTATTTAAAGGCTTCTCCTGAGCATGATTCCTCCCTGTGAGCAGTGAGCCCTGGCACAGGGTGCCCAGAGCAGCTGTGGCTGCCCCTGCATCCCTGGCAGTGCCCAAGGCCAGGTTGGATGGGGCTTGGAGCAGCCTGGGACAGTGGAAAATGTCCCTGCCATGGCAGGGCTGGCACTGGGTGATCTTCAAGGTCCCTCCCAACCCAAACCTTTTTGGTACAATTTCCCAGAAACACTGGTCAGCTCTTGTTTTAACATCTTTCAGTTTTTATCCATTATTTTGGTTAAGTGCTCAATCCAACAATACATTTTCTTCTGGAACCTTTCCCTAAGGATTAAGAGCACACAAGAACTTCCTCACATTTACAGATGATGAGACATCTGAGGCGGCTTGCCTCAGAGCCCAGACCTCTCCATGGACATCAGATTTTTAACAGATTTCTTTTGTTGCAGCAAGAGAGAATCATCTTCCCCTTGCCCTCATTTCATCCCCATTAAAAAAAAAAAGGCACAATGAAGCTTCCAAAATAACAGATGATGGATTTGTATTTGTCTGTCGCTATGACTTGTCCAACTAAGCCAGCTCAGCACCCCTGCCCAGCTCTGGCCTCGGGGCAGCAAGTTTACCTCCCCCTCTCATCTCTTCCCAGCTTCCTCTGCCTCAGTTTCCCCAGTTGCTGACCCCCAGCTGGACAACAGCTTTCTGTGAATCTCCAGATCCAAGCTCTGTGTGTTCCTCCGTTCCATTCTAATCCCTTTTTGTGAGAGTGTAATGAAAAATCCCACATAGGTCCCAAAAGCTGAGGAAAGCAAACCCAGGTGACAGCCCCAGGAGCCACACTGGGGGTCCCAACAGGCAGAGCAACCCAGGAAAAACGGCAAATTATGCAGCCATAGAACTGAAAAGAAATCCAGGGGATCCCTGAACAGATCTGAACACAGAATTTTAATATAAAATATTAAAAAGAATATTAATCTTTTAAACACATTGAGATGGGCAGCACTGCTTAAATTTCTCAGCTTATATTTTCTGCAGATCTTTCTCAGCTAGCACAAGGAAAATAAATTCTTTTTTTTTCCACTGAAACCTTTCTTTTTTGCTAATATACGCCCTAATTCAGTAGAGGCCTAAAGAAGTGGCTGTGGTTATAAATACTCAAGAAAAGTTCCTGATCACACACAAAAACATTCTGAGAACAAAGATAGGGGAAAGAAATTAAAATAAATGTACTTGTTAAAGAGAAGTGGGATTCTTTTAATTTAAAGACTATTAT
The DNA here is from genome assembly GCA_013397315.1 of Donacobius atricapilla. Taxonomy (NCBI): domain Eukaryota; kingdom Metazoa; phylum Chordata; class Aves; order Passeriformes; family Mimidae; genus Donacobius; species Donacobius atricapilla. Next base: position 239,944 of record WBMY01005793.1, read on the forward strand.
TCCAAGATCTACTTAAGACATTACATGACTTTTTTTTGTCACTACACAAACCCAATCTTTACACGATGCTCTGAACCACTGTAATTTACTTTCAAAAAACAAACTTTTGCAGTTCTGTTATAGCAACTGTTTCCAGATGAAGACAAAATCAGTTCAAGAGAGATGCTAGAAATAATTAAACACAAGGAAATGGCAACTGCATTGCAGAAGTCAGGGGTTACACTGCTAGCAGAAGTACTAATGGGAAATAACTTTCCAAATCAATTCTTTTTCCAAGTCTGAACAGAAGGAAAAAAATCTCCATCTCCTCACCTCAGCCCCAAAAAATGCATTTATGATCTTGCCTTGGCAGTAAAAGAATGTAGAAAATAACAGGACACTGCTCACCCCTCCATCAGATCCTCCCAAGGCCAGTCCCCTCTCTGCTATTCTGCAGGCAAAACAATAATCTCAGATGAGAACTGAAGTCTGATTACTTTGTCCTTTAAAGTCCTTATTTATAACACATAACTCCTCAGAGAGTGGTATTGGATTCATCAGGTATAACCCAAGTGAGTTAATAGCCGCACCCATTTATTTGGAACTAAATCTTCCAGCCTGCCACAAAAATTAAGTATTTGTGTTGCAGAACCCTTCTGAGCTTACAGCTCCCATCCACAAATCCCAAAAATATCCCCAAAACAGTCCCTTCCCAGAGGGCTACAGGGTCAGCAGCAGCTGGTGATTACCCAGAGACACAGCTGCAAGAAGGCTTACATTGTTTTGTTCTGCTTTTAAAGGCCAAACGGAGGCCAAGTGAAAATCCTTTAAAACTTAATTCATTTTCCTTTCTCTCTGTGAGGTGCTCATGCCCCTCAGAGCCACGCAGATTCTGTGTGAAAGAACTGCCCTCACTACAGTAAAAATTGAAAATGGCTTTAGTAACAAAAATGTCATGTTTTAATCAGTCTAACCTGTCCTGCTCACCCCTGCTACACCTCAGATTGGTACAATGTCATCGAAGTCAGTACTTTTAAAAGTAAGAACGAAAAGAAAAATTACCTACGAATTCTTTCAGCTTCTTCCCTTGTGATTACAGCATCTGTCACACCTCTTCCACACTTCCTAGGTGTGCAACCTGCAACACAAAGAGGAGGGAAAGAACCCGTTGAAACCACTTCAGCCACCTGAAGGGCAGGTTTTTAAATGAGACTTTGCAAAAAAGTCTCTCTTGAAGCCACTCTGGAAGCACACAGCTTGGATATGAAAGATTTAAGAAGTCTCCTAAGATTCACTGCTAAGAAATCTAACATTAAATTTTAAAAGCTCCTGGGAATAACAAGTCAGCAGCAAGAGTTCCAGGTGAAGAATATATGAAAGTTCTTATAAGTCTGGTTGACAACAATCTTCACGCAAGAAGAAGAAATAAAATCAGTTCTGAGCCACCAGAGACCTTGGGATGTTACTTCTGGCACTTTTCTGAGGAAGATCCATTTACCGATGTAAAGCCCCAGGAGAGATGGGCTGAGTGTGTTTTCTGACACCTGCCAACACACTCAGTGCTCCTGAACTGAGTGTCACTTCGAGAACTATTTATTCCTCAGAACACAAAATTCCTGGAAAGAAATCAATCAGTCCACCCATGGAGGACAAAAGCATCAGTCTGCTCTGATCAAAAGCAACTCATTACAATGACCAGGCTGACAGGAGAAGTTTTGCCAGGAATTTTGTAGGAATTTCCATTTCCTGTTATTGGATATGCCCCAGCTATGTCTCAGGTGGGCTGCAAGGGAATGCTGATGTTCATGTAGAGAAGAGCTAGAAAGGAGTAAACTCAAAGGAGAAATTCCATACTCTGGGACAAACCTGGCTATTGAGAGCTTCCTTTCTACAACATTCTGCAAAGATTTCTGATTTCAGATGAGATTTGTTCCTTTTCCAGCTGCAAATATCAGCACTGCTCTTACCCTTTTGGAAAGGCCAGCACTGGAGAGCCCAGGCTTGGCAAAACTACAGTTACCTCAAACAATTGCTCCACGTCTGGGGTCTCTGACAGAGAACTGGCAAAGGGTACTGGAAGCAGGAGGTGTTCTGAAAGCAACAGCTTTAGCTTTCCCAAATGGTATAAAAACTCCAACAAACAGAAAAATGTAGTCCAGCATAGTCAGTCCGGTACCAACGGTATAGCACAAACACTGGGTGCACGCTGAGGAAAAATCAGAACAGCCTGTTTGAAAACAGTTTCAGCAGTAAGAAAAGCGTCCTCTCTATCTCAGAGACCATGGCACACGTGAGCAAGGAAGTGTCAAAGGCGTACCTGGAGAATCTCAGGAGAAATTCAGATTAGTACTGCAAGTACCTGGTACCTTCCACAAATTTGTGCCCAGTAGACGCAAAACCTTTGTCTGATAAGGCACCATCAGCTTTGGCTATCAGGTAAATCAAGGTAAAGGAGGAGCATACCAAAATATGTAAAAACACAAGTACTGCCACTGGCCCCTGCTCCCATTCAGCACAAAAACCAGAATGTAACACAAAGGACTAAGTGCCAAAACTGCAGCTGCGTCTCCTACTTAGTGGGATTTAGCCAAGAACCACTCACTGCTGAGACAGAGAATTCGCAGGAAGAAAAAGCTCTGTTAAGATTCTCCCCTGAAGCATAGAATCATAGAACAGTTTGGTTGGAAGGGACTTTGGAGATCATCTCATTCCACCCCCTGCCCTGGGCAGGGAACCATCCCTCTCCAAGCCGGACAAGAGCAGGCAAAGATTTACAGCTGCCATCCCCAGAGCAGCCCGGGTTAGACCTTTCCAGGCATCTCTGCTTTCCACATCCCCTGGTCCTGTCTCTGGAAAAGCACCTTAACTCTGTCTCCTGGGCAGTGACCAGGGATGCTTTGTGCACTGACACAAAATGTCAGCACACGGCAGCAATAAGGTTTCACCACACAGTGGCCACGGTAGGTTTATGTAATTACCCATGTCTCAGGAGAGCAGAAATGGCCAAGATCTGCCCACAGAGTTTAAAATGCAGGTGAAATTGTGCTCACATAACACCCTACCTTCTGCAAATACAGTAAGTTAAGTGCTTGGCCTCTGAAAAATAGCAAATTTTATTTGGTATGAAGCATGTTTACAAGCAGTGCTATGGAAATAAACCCTGCTCTGACACCAGCTACCAAACCACTTAAAACAAACTGGAAGCTCAGTTGCACCAAGTTCAGCTGGAAGCAGGTGCATAAATAAAAAGCTCATTTTAGCTGTGGAAACTTCACAGCTGAGCATCAGACACTGAGTGGTGAAAGGAATGTGCCTCCTCCTGCCACAGAGCCTGCAGCTGTGGGTGCCAAACCAGGCTAAAGACTGAGAATGAAGAGCTATTGAGTGACAGAAACCTATTTCCCAAGTGCTAAAGCTGCCAAGCTGATCCATAATCCACATTTTCTGCCTCGCTGGGCTGTGGGGAAGGGACACACACACAAAACTCCGCTGCAGCTCATCACCACCCTCACGTGGGGAAAAGCCCAGGCAGAGCTCCTATCACAGCCCGGCTTTAATTAACCAATTAACAGCTGCTCACATGCTGATCCTCGGAAAGTACGGTCACAACATCTGCTATAAAAACCCAAATCAATCATGCAAACACGTAATTAGAAAGGCAAGTCCATTGTCCCGCACAAAGCCACGAGGTGAGACCTCACCCTGCAGTCAGGACTTGCTGCTGCTCCCCATGACACCCCCAGAAATAAAGAACATGTTCACTCCTCTTCCTGGAGAGATGTGCTGGAAGTTCCTGCCTTCCTCGAAGTTCCAACCTTCCTTACAGTGAAAAGAATAGGATGAAAAAGAAGGAATAGGAAGAATACAATAAAAAGGATAACTGGAGGGATGACCCAGAACACAAGTTCACAGCTCAAAAAAAACCTGCTCTTGCAAACCAGGGAAGGGAAAAGCAGGGGTTTGTTGCTTTGAGGGGTTTCTTTTGGTAAGCAAACGCTGCAGTAGGAGAATGCAGAGACTTTTGGCCCCAGTTCAATCCTAACCAAATCACCAGCTGCAATTTTCTCTGGCCTTGCACTATGCAAATACAGCCAGAAGCAGTTTCCCCTTACAGTAGCTATGAAAGTTAACACAGCACATGTGTTTTCATGTGTTCTGTTAAGAAAAAAAAATTACCTTACCAAGACAGGTTTTTTTTGTTGTTGGTAGCTTCCTGACATCAGTTTTCTCAGCCTAAATAACATTTGGGACGAATCCTCAAAAAAAAAAGATGCTACAGTAGCAGCACTGAGGAAAAACTATGTGACCCCAGGCTCCACATAAACTTCTCTTCTATGTTACACGTCTTTTTAACCAAGAGCACCAGGACCAGCCACCTGAACAACACAGGGGGCTGCGATTTGTCAAACATTTTCTATCATAACTGGCACAGAAGTTAAAAATCGCAGAATCACAGAAGAACCCCGGTGGGAAAGGACCTCCAAAGATCATCTGGGTCAGCTTTCTGAGGTCCAGAGAGCCTGGATAAGATTACCTAGCACAGTGCCCAGGCACACCTGGAAACCCCCGGTCACAGGGCCTGCTCAGAATCCCTGGGGAGGTTGTTCCAGTGACTGAGTGTTTTCTCTGTATATTTTTCTTTATATCAAGATGAAACCTTGCCTAATGCAACCTGTACCCACTGTGCCTTGTCTTCGCTGTGTGGCTCCTTGCAAAGGCAGAGCTTCTGTCCTCTGTAGCTTCCCTTCAAGCACAGGAACGCAGGGATGTGTTTTCCCTGAGCCTTCTCCAGGGAAAGGAGACCCAGCTCCCCTGGGGTTTTCCTTATAGGACAGGTTCTCCAGCCCTTTGATCACCTTTGCTCTTCCTCAGCTCACAGCAGCTTCTTCCAGCTTTGTGTCAGTGTTTTCTCAGCCACATCACAAAGGAGATACAACCACCAATTTGGCTAAAAAACTAACTCAGAAGTTTTGTTGGTTTTTTTTTTTAGATTCAACAGCTTATCAGTCAACACGCAGCCAGACATACTGACAAAAACCAAGAGCAGAGCTGCTCTCTGGCAGCTGTACCAACTAAAAATGTTCATCCCAACACAACACAACTTTGCAAATCTGAAAGAGAACACCAGTTCTGCTCATCCATTTGTCAGAGAAGATTAAAATCTTCCATGTCTCTCGAAGAACCAACCTCAACACTTCCAAGAAATAAGTGCTGAGGGAACATATACCAATTTGGCAGAAAACAGGCTCAGCTGAAAGACAGAGAGACAGGAAAGTGCTTTGCAGGCAGCCCCTCAAAGCTACTGGCAGGCACTCATCTCTGAACAAGAGTGACAAAAGCTGGCACTTGTGCAGTCACCACCCACTGGCGGCACTGACAATGTCCTGAATCAGAAGCTCATTATCATAAGATAATATGGATCCACTCCATAGCCCATATGGTACTGACCAGCAGCAAACTCACAGGCCTCCTACAGGAATCAACGGAGTATGCAAAGAAACTAGAAACAGACTGAGCAAAAGGTTTATTTCACAGAGCCCTTGCAAAGCAGTTTCAGAAGGGAGGAATTATGTAGGAATGACAGGAAAACCTCTAAGAATCAACCTCTGGGCTGGCCGGAGGCGCACAAACGTTTGGGGCTTTAGGCAAGAGACAGTGACCGGGAGTTTGCTGGAACCGCGGGAGTTTTGCAGCCCAAGTTTGGTGCCCAGGCTGCAGCCAGGCTGGTCCTGCCCCCTGGGCACCGCCATCCGCTCCGGACAGCCCTGTCCCCTCACCTGCAAACCGTTTGTGGCTGTCGTAGTCCTCCGAGCAGGGGACCTCGATGAACTTGTCCCGCAGGTTGTCGTTGCGGTGTGCCAGCACCTCGGTGACCCCATCTGAAGGGATTCCACCCTCGGGGATCCCATCGGCAGCGATTCCACCCCCGGGGATCCCATCCTGGGCGCGGAGGCGGCTCCAGAGCACGAGGCCGCCGCCGGCCGCGGCTGAGAGGAGGAGGAGGATGGCTGCCTTCAGCCACCTTCCCCGGGCGTCCTGCTGCACTCGGCCCTTCCTGGCGCTGCGGAGGGAGCACAGAACGGGCCTCGTGAGCGAGGGACGGTGCGAGCGGGAAGGGACGGCCCTGGCCAGTACCGGGGAGCCGCGGGCCCTCACCCGCGGGACC
>WBMY01005794.1:308-31073 GCA_013397315.1 Donacobius atricapilla
TCCTGAGGAAATCTCCCATCATCTCCTCGTGTGCCCAGGAACTCTGCACTCTCCTCCTCCTGCCCTGCTGGGGTGGGCCGGCCCCGTCCCACCGCCGCCGCTTTTCTTCGGCACTGCTTTGGATAAGCTGTATCCCCGCACTGCCCTGCCCTGCCAGGACATCCCTGCCCTTCCAGCTACCACCGTGGAGCTTTGGTACATCCCATCCACCAGCCCAGGACTGTCAGCTGTTCCAGCTTGGTGCTCTCGGAGCGCTGCACCGGGACCAGACTGCCCCGGGCTTTGTGAAACAAAAGCCCCCTCGAGGTTCCTGGTTTTGTTTATCATTAATGCTGTAGTTGTTGTTGTTTGTTTGCCTTGTCATATATACTAGTAAAGAGCTGTTATTCCTATCCCCATATCCTTGCCTGACAGCTGACTTGATATCAAAGTTTTAATAATTCGAAGGGAGGGGGTTTGAATTCTCCATTCCAAAGGGAGGTCTTGCCTTCCCTAGCAGACACCTGTCTTTCAAACCAAGACAGGACTGTAATTCTGTACCAAGAACTGAAATCTGTACCCGGGAAAGAAAAGCTCCCGCTGCAGAAGCTGCTCCTTCTTCTCCCCACAGGATGAGTTATCTCTACAACCCCTAACACCACCCCCAGCCCACTCCAGCTCAAACGCCTCAGAGCCCCATTCTGGGGGGTTCTGGTCCCAGCTCAGCCCCTGCTGATCTTGGCTTAAATCCCAAAAGTGAAGCAAGAAGGTTCTCAGATCCTTATCTGCTCCCTTTCCAAAAACCTGCCTGAAAACAGAGAAAACAGTCACTTTTGCTTGATTGTACTTCCGCTGTGTGCAATAAATTATGTTTTTTTTCTTTCTGATTAATCAAAGTTCACAGGAACTAAATCAACATTTCCAAATAGAAACAGCATAATGGCATTTTGGCAGCTTTCAAAAATTAACACTTAGATCTATTACTCAATGAAAGTTTAACAGTGACTACCCCAGCACTTTATTTTAAAATCCTCCAGAGTCTCTGCTATCCTGAGCACCAGAACATGTACTGTGTTAAAGTATTCATAATTAAAGAATACAATAGTACAATTAACATGCAACTTTACCCTGGTAATGATCAATAAGAAGATGCACCAATGAGACAAGATAGTTCCCCTGGGTGTACTTTAAGCCATCTTATTTTACATGTTGGACCTTACTTAGATATCTGCCTCATAGTGAGGCTGGACTGCACTCTACAAATGCCTGGTTTTTCCCGCTGCCGTCACAAGTCAGAGAAATTGGCTCAGAGAGAGACTTTTCCAGGCATTGGCACTTAAACAAATGAATCTCAATCCAGTCACAAAACACAAACACCAAATCTGACTCAAACAGTTAAGACACAGTTTAGACCTCTCAAGTCCTGCTACACTGCTTTAGAATCTTACAGGTCTTGGCACACATTTTATTAGAAGCAATTTCAAATTCACTGGCAGATAACTGATGCAAATATTGACTAGTGTCAGCCTGCCACCAATCCCAGCAGCAAGACCCGAGAAACACCAGCTTTCCCACTGACAACTGCCTTACAAGTTTTTTTTTTCACTTTTAACTCATACTGTATCCGCTCTACTGCTTCTGGGAGCTAATATTTGACTCCAGCTGCAGTTACCTAGTATAACTGCTCTGTGCTGCATTTATTCAGTAACCTCTCTGTCAAACTTGTACTTTCCACAAAAAATGAAACCAGGGACGTTTGACGAAACCTATTTATCACAGGTTGCCACAGACTGTGGCCATTAGTCTCAGTCTCCCCTTGAGCTCCTAAAACCTGGATTTCTCTTTGCTCTCAAGAGTCTCCTTCAGCCAATAACTCAGCAAGTTCCTGTCCTCACACCCTGGTATCCATGATCCCATCACAGGGCACCACAACATCTGCAGCCCCTTGGTTTTCTCCCATAATCTCTCTGCCCCTTTTCCTTGTTTTCCTATTTGCCCAATATCTTTGTGGCACATACTGTAAAACATGTTCAGCTGGAGATTAAAAGAAGCAAAATGTTCCCTAAGCAGATCCAAACTTTCTTTCACTTACCTTATATATAATAAGAAAAAAAATTACTGCATAAATACTTTTTACCTTTCCTCTACGTTCCAGGCTCTTTGCATTCTTTTCCTTTATTTGTACTGATTGTCCCTAATGGACAAACCTTGGGTACAGCAAAGCCTGTTTTTCCTTTTGCGGTACTCCTTGATTTGGGGACACAGTGAGGGATGGAGCAGCAGTAAGATCACAGAGGTTTGGTTATCCTGACTTGTGCAGTCATCTGGTACTTAGTCCTGGATTGAGGGCCTTAAACAGTTCCCCACTCAGCTCTGGCAGAAAATGCAGCCCATCATCTGCAGGCATGTAGGGGCTAATTGTAAAATATTTCCTAGGCTCAAACTTTGTGTAGGTAAAGAAGTAGGTAGGGTTGCTCACCATAGATTTTCTGAATTCCTTGGAGGTCATCCTGGGGCAGTTTGAAGTTATGTGTTTCCATGTACTGGTAGAAAGGAGCCATGATAGCACTGGGATCATTGGAGTGCTCCAGCCCCAGCGCGTGCCCCAGCTCGTGGACTGCAACCAAGAAGAGATCGTTCCCTGTGGGAGGAAGGCACAGCCAGGTTAGCCCACAGCCACAGCCCAAGGCCAGCCCATCACCCTCTCGCCCACAGAGCCAGAAACAAATGCTCTGCTTTCCTACTGCACAGCAGGTCAGCTCCTGGAGATGGTTTTAGTCCCACAAGTCTGCACAGCCTTTAGCCATTGGCACAGGAAGGACCAGAGGCTGCCAGCCCCAGAGCAGGTAAAACAGGGAGTGCCTGGGGTGAAAGGATACTGACTGTAGACTATTTTGTAGAGAATTTACAGAAAATGGCCAACAAAATGGTCACTCTGATGCCACTGGCTCCATATCTGAGTGCTGCCAGGAGAGGTGAGTCTGCTGATCAGTGGTGGAGTGACTGCTTTGTGCCCCTTCTGGGTCCTCTGGTGCCATGCTCTGATCTGCCCTGGACCAACAAATCATCAGGGAGGTCTGCAGGCACCTGGCAAGGCAGGAGGAAGGACAGAGAAGACCAGGATAAGACCCACTGTCCCATGTGGGCAGCCCCATCTCCTCCAGCATGGCCTCCTCAACATGCTTTTACTTTGCTGGACCCTGGCACTGCCATGTGTGCAGGAGCTGAGCACAGGTAACTCCATCCTGCCCCACTCCAACACAGGGAAAAGGTTGGGTTGGATCCCAGTGGTGGAAGACAGAATGAAGAAGGAGGAAGGAAGGGTCAGGACTCTTCCTGACAGGAAGAAGGGATGAGGAGCCCTGTCTGGTGCAGAAGCTGGGCGCAGTGCCAAGTATGGGTGCCTTCAACTCTAGAGGCACACATTCCTCTTCAGTTCCATGGGCCTGGGACCCTCATCTCTTTGATCTAGTGTGGTCCCTGGGTGTCCTACTCCACAAGAGCACTGGAAAGTGACCCAGGCAATGCTGTGAAGGGAAGACGCAGCCAACAAGGACTGATGTAAGGGTCTCCTCATGGCAGTAAAATGTCTGAGCCCTCAATTCTGCCTGAATTTGGGCTCCTCTGGTTTTGTGGTTTTTTTGGCAAGGCAGAAACCTTGCAATCAGACACTTGCAATCAGTTGTCAGTGGCAGTACAGTGGCTGCTCTGCAGCCTTGACAAAGAGCTTCTTCACACTTCCAACTGCACCCACCTTGGAGGTACCAAAGCTCAGTTCTGTGCTGAGCTCTCCCTGAGACAGGAGTTGCAACAGTGACTGGCACACAACCATCTCCACTTTTTAAATAGTTACAGCTTCATTGTTACCCATAAAAACATGACAAAGCAGTTTCAGGGGTCTGCGAGCCTCTACAGCAGGGAGCTTTGCCAGCATCTGAAGATACTTGAAGTCAGTACCAAACAGTGCTCCCCCAGCCACACATATACCACCCCAAAATGGTTAAATGCTCTCAACATTTGAGTAAGAGGGTGAAAGCATCTGAATATGCAAGATGTTAAAATATACAAATGCATTTCAAATAAATTTTAACATACAGTTGTCCAAAAACATATACAGCCTAAAATTTAGCCACATATTTATGTAAAATTCTAGAATTTCTGTATTTGGGAAATCCAAATGGAGACCTACTTAGTAATTTTTTCTCATCTGTCACTCAAAAATCTGGTGTGTGCAGAACAAGTCAATACAATGTCCAACAGCATAGTACAAATTCCATGAAGCAGTTTTATGGTAAAGTTTGGAGGACTGATCACTCTTCACAGGCTTTCAAGAACACTAAAGCTTAGAAGATGCACCCAGATTCCAAATGGGATTCAGAGATTCTAGGTCCTTTTGCAAAATTGAATGGACTTAGTCTCCTGTATCATCTAAATGCTCATGAAAGCATCACTCTCACTGCTACCACAACTACTTACATGTGGAAGTCCACAGTAGAGGTCACTCAGTACAGAGCTGACCTCACGAGACTCTGGTCATCATTCACCACAGGTTCACAGTCTGTGCCCATGCTCAGGGAAATTTCCCCTCACCCTCCCTTGGTGGCATTTTCCTCCTTGCTAAAGTATCTGGAGTATTTGTGCTGCCAGCAGGTCTAGAACTTGTCTCTATGTAACTCTACATACAAACCTATGGAAGTGACTTGTCTCTACGTGCTAAACATTTACCAGGAGCATAAGATCAGGCACTATCTTAAGTTAATTAGTTTTAAATAGCTTTCAATCACTTGTTTCTGTCCAAAATAAATGCCAGCCCACATTACAGGTGGAAAACAAATCCCACAGACTGACAGGATGGTTAAGGCTGGAAGGCACCTCTGGAGGTTGTCTGGTCCAATGCCCAGCCCAAGAAAGGTCAAGTAAACCAGGCTGTCTTATCAGGTTTTGAATGTCAAGTTTCTTGTACTGACAAGCTGCACACAGGGCACTCCAGATGTGCCAAGTGGAAAGGAAGGATCAGCTCCTTGCTGGCATTGACCTGCTGCCAATGCTCTTCCAGAGGCAGCCCTGGATGCTGTCGGCCTTCTGTGCTGCTGTCCCACGTTCAACTTGCTGTCAACCAGGAGCCCCAGGTCCTTCTCTGCAAAGCTACTTCCCAGTCTCTGGGCCACCAACACTCCAGGGGCAGGGCTGTGCATTTCCCCTTGCTCACCTTTCTTAGGTTCCTGTCACCCTGTTCCTCCAGCCTCTCGAGGTCTCTGAACAACAGCATCACTGTGCACTGTTATCAACCACTCCTCCAAATTTCCTGGTATCTTCAAACTCACTGAATGTGCATTCTGCTACATCACTGATGGCATTTCATCAAGGTATTAGTCAGTACTGATCGCATGCAACTCCTCTGACACATATCCTGAACTTCTCCATCTTGCAGTTACTGCAGCCAAGGATGCAACTGATCTTCACACTACCCACATTTCTTCAGCTGTTAGGTCCAGCAGATCATTGTTTGTTCCTTGATCACCAGTGAGACAACTAGTAAGAGTTTTGTGATGATCAGCAAGATGAAGGCTTATTCCTGAAGAAGTACCTCAACCACTATGGTGGTCAGGCCAACCACCTTTTCATGATGAAACAGAAACACACCTTTTCCCAGCTATGCTCAGGAGATACTTGTTCCTGGAAACACAACCGTGGAAAACAGCTGCTGCTGTCCAGTTTCAATTCACCATTCTGACTGGTAGTTATATGTGAGGATGTCACAGAGCACAGAAAATGTTGGCTGGGAAGTTTTGTTGCAACTAGAGGTAAGAAATTCTCAAAGAAATGAACTGTCCCCAGTTCCAGCACAGCCACAGCAGGCAGGTCAACAGTGGAGTGGAAAAGCTCTCCTCCTCCATGGCCAGGAGGCCATCCAAACTGCAGCAGTGATAAACCCAGGCCAGTGGCTGCAGCAGATGAAACAGAGCTCAAGAGAATTCCTAGAAAGTGAACTGACTTCCACAGAAAGCTTGACAAGAAGCTCATCTTAGTTCTCTCCAAGTACCCTGATTCCCTGTGCTGTGGCTGCTTCTTACCTGCTTTTGCTGAAAGGCAGTCATGGCAGAAGCACACATAGCTCCCTCTCCTTCTGCTCCCTGCCCTGGCCAAAAATTTCTCACCACTGTTTAATCCTCTCATCTTTCTATTCCAGCCTCCTCCCAGACACATCTGTTGATGTTTTCCTTCCAATATGGCCCTGTCATGTCCTTTCTCCATCTTGCTGTACACTCTAAGGGGGTCCCAGGTCTGACACAACTACATCATTCTCAGAGAACAAGTGAGACAGCATTTCATGAGAGGAGGAGATGGGAGAAAGAACTCTTAAGACCATTTCAGAAGCCCAAGTTCTGAAGAAGAGTTCTCAAGAATCCAGCTCTCGGTTCATCATCCTGTTTTCTCTTGAAGGGTCACTTCATATCAATAATATTGTTAAGCAACAAGTTCCCTTTAATTTGCTAATGGTAGGGAATTCCATAGCACGGAAGAGAACACACTGTTCATTTCATTTTAAAAGGATGGGCTAGGATTTGCTCTGAAAAGAAAATATTGAGGTATAAAACCACCAATGTGGTTCTCTCCTCCCACGGCACTCAGCCTGGAGCTGTGAGGGCTCACTCTGCTCTCACCCACTGCTGAGCTGGAGGAGTCTGGAAAGGAGCTTGTACCTCCCACATTGTTTCCGTTGTTCATGAACATATAGAAAGGTCTCTGACCTCCCAGTTCTCCACATTTCTTGTCCAAACATTCCCCACAGTGTCCATCTTCTTGGAGCAAGATTCAGATTGAGAACTAACGGCCTACCTTGATGCTTTGCTACAGAAACAAGGTCAGGCAATGGGATACAGCTCCCTAATTTCCTGTTCAACCCACTCCCCCAAGACCAAGTAACAAGAAAAACTTGCACTCAGAGTATCCCACACACCTGGATAAGACAGTAGGGTTAAGAAGGATCTGTACTTGGAGGAAACAGTCCAAAGAGAAATACTACAAATTTTGCTCATTTGCACCATCTGCACAAAACAGGTCTGGTCAGAGACCTGCCTGAGCTTCCTCCTTCCCAGTTCCCAGGAGGCAGCCAAAAGTCCACCAATGAGCATCAGAAAGAGGATGACCCTGTAAAACTGCTGGCAGTAAGTCAGCTCACTGACTGAAATAGTTTGACCTGCTATGCTAAACACAAAGAAACACAGTTAATTTAGCTTTGAAGTTGCTGATGTTTTCTTTAACAGCACAATGTTATCACAGCAGAAAATGAAAACTGAGGACATACCTATAGCACTATAAGAACATCTTCCATTATCATGATGCCACACCAGGAGAATACACTGCTTACCTTACAACCAGCTCAATGGCTCTATACAACTCAAAACATACATTTAAGTTGGATTTTCTTAATTAAAAACAATCTGTGTTCAGGATAAACTTCATTAGCTGGTGTGCTCCCACATGAGCTAACTTACTTAAGATAAACTGCAGTATAATCCCACATCAAACCCAGATCTTTGGTGAAAGGACTCTCAAATTGTTTCTAACATTCTAAGTTTCCCTGCAGAGTGAAAAAACACATGGTTTTATTGCAATAGCACAGAGAACACTGGAGTCATAGATAAACTATTTATGTATGAAATTCTTTCAGCTCTAAAACTCCATTCCTCTTGATTCTTTGATTCTAATCTTCCTCTGGAAAAACCATTCAATAGGTAACAGATACCTTGAGACAGCTTTTCTTTGTGAAGTTGCCAGCATATGCCTTCTTGTAGTGTCATTCCATTTAACTATGAAAATCCATACTGAAACACTTTATTTGGCTAAATAACTCACTGAATAATTCCTGTAGGTCAGTGAAGCCACTTGCTGAAATGCCTGTCAGTTCAGAGCAGCAGGTGACAGGGACTCCATTAGGGCAGTGCTACCAGTTATTGCCATCAGTGTTTATCCCTGAGCACGTGGGTAGGCTCTGGAGAGCACAAAGCACTGGGGACTGTAAACCCAGGACACAGCTTCTAAGAGAACAGAAGTACAAATAATATTGCGCATCTGATTAACAGCAGAAAAGAGACTGAATCTCTGCTCTTTGTTGTGTTAGTTTTATACTTTATGAACTGTATCACTCTGCCAACACATCTACACATTGTAGTGTACTCAGACACAATTAAAAAGACATATGAAGGTTATATGTTGAAATTTTATTAAAGTAAGAATGATACTGAAGAAGCCAGATGATTGTGTGTGACAATAGCATGCCTCAGGTAATAACAGAAGAGATGGTGTGAACTAAACATGCTTTAAATACACTGAAATGATCCCTCCCACCCCAACAGCCATGTAGAGACAACTGTTTCCCAAGCACAACTTAAAGAAGCTTTAGGGCTACTCTAAGCTATGCCTTGGTTTTTTCATTTTCAGACCTGGTAGGTCTGACCTGTCCAACAGAAGAACATGTGATTTGTCCATGCTCCTCCATTCACCTCCACAACATGCTCTGCATAAGGAAAGCTTTTCAATCTTCTGAAGACCCTGAAGAAGGGGTGATACCGCTCTGGAGTTCTGTGGAAAACAGCTTTTCTATCTAGAAAGGAAGAAAATACATGTTAAAAAGAAATACAGGTGTTACTTTGTTCATAAGCAATTATTGTTACATGTAGTAATGAACACATATGTTGCTTCTTAAGGAATTAATGAAAACACTGAAAAGGGTCTAAACAGCTTCCCTGGAGAAAGAAGGTGTGAGCTGCAGTTTTAACAGCAATTGTACCACAGCCATGTTACACTGATCTCCAGGAGACCAAGGGACTGCAGAAGGACAAAAAACCACATAATGTTACCAACATGAAAGGTTATTTGCCTTTATTGCTCAAAAGACAGTGTGCAAATCAGAGCTGGTAGCTGTGCTGTACGCCTTACTAATGGTGCAAACTGTGCTTTATCTGACATGCACAGAGGACACTATGAGGACAATCTCCTGTAGAAACTCAGAGGAAAAGGACTAACTAATGGTCTGGAATGGTGAGACCAAAACTGACAGAGTGGCAGCCAGAGAGAGGGGCAGTCATGCCATTTCAGCTGGCTCAGCAGAATGACAGTCAGTGGAATAAGAATGTTCTGCTGAAAAATTAACCCCATCTTTCACAAATAGAGGTTGTAATTCCATAAACAATTCAATATCAAAAAATCACTAATCCCAAAATGAAAATTCCAATTTGCCTATACCAGCACAGAATTTGGTAGAACACATGGTAAAGCAGTAAAAAAAAAAATCATAGAAACACAAAAAATGTAGAAATTACTTTCATTGCATTAGTCGTGAAGAGGAGCTATTGTTTGTATTTTAAAAGTATTTAAATATAGCAGGGTCTACTGACAGAATTCAGTCCTGACCCAGCTGTGGAAACACTGGAAGGTAACTAAAAAATCCCAGGTCTTGGCAAAGGTAGTGTGGACAATCCAGTCTGTGATATTTGGAGGCCTTTTCTGCCCATTAGATTGAAATTATATTAATTCCTGATGCTGGCAACAGAACAAGTGTGGCTCTGGAAGCTACAAGAGTTGCTCTGTACCACAGCGAGGGTGTTCTCTAGAACAGGAGACTTTCTGTCTTTGTCCTCCCCTGACACGGAAGTTCCTGATGGGGCTGTAAAGACTGAGATACAAGAGAACTGGGACAGAAGAGATCTCCCCCTCAGAATCATATTCTTGGTGAATTTGGGTAGAGAAGGCAATAGTAGTCAAACTGTTTTCAAACTGTGAGCTCTCCTTCGAGAATTAGAGAAAAGGAAAAAGGAATTTAAGCAACTCCCAAGTCTGGCGCTTGCGTGTGATGTCAAAATCCAGACTACTGGGTGTCATTTCCCTGCTGATGCTACAATCCACCTCTGCCTATGATGACCTGCAAACTCTTTTCAAGAATTCATCTATTTTTCTTTTTTTTTTTCATCCTGATGGCCTGTTGTTTTTCTCCTCCCCTCTTTACCAAGTGGAATGTTTATTAAGGACACTGCTCCATTTTGGCTCATTTCACATCATCAGTTTCTGCTTTACAAAAGGAAACTAATAAAAAGAGACTTTTTGGCTCACCTTGATTCTCACGACCTGCTTTTTTCAGTTGGTTTTTTTTCTTCCTTTTTAAGGCAATGACACATCATTTTGATCCTTACTGGCTCTTTCCTGTGAATCCCAGAGTATTTCATTCTCTGTGAAAAGAAGTAAAATACTTTACTTTGATTATACATAAATCGATAAGATTCCAAATACCTACATGTGTATTGAATGACTACTAACAAATGCAATGGGATAACATTTTTCTTTAAAGAACACTGTGAACATCAGGTGTATTGACAAATACCATCAGGTGTATTTACAAGTACACTGTTTTGAAAATTTGGAATTTGGAGATGACCCTTAATAATGAATTTCTGCAGTAATCAGTAACTAGCACTGCCAAACTTTAAAATCCATCCTGCATTGTGAAGCCACTGCTGTGTTTGTAGAATGACAGCAAACACACCAAAAGAAAGTACTACTTACAGAGAGGCTGTCCAGGGGTGGAGAGTAGAATCTGAAGACAGAAATCTTCCCCATGTGCTCTCCGTGCTCTTTTCTCCTTTAGGTTGACAAGACAGGGGTGTGATCTCAAAGTGTTGCTGATTTAAGCTGCCTGATTTGATTTCTTTTTACTGTGGCTGGCTGTCTTGAAATCATGTGTCTATAGCCTTGCTCAAATCTGTTCAACATAGGATGTGAGAGAGCTCTGGCTTACAGGAATGAGTCTCTCTCCAAGCAGCTAGAGGATGAAACCAGTGTTAGGTAGGTATGTCCTGGAGATTACACACTGAACTGGTCTTCAATGAACAAAGTACTGAGCAACAGTATGACCTGGTGATGTATCATCAAAAGGTCTGAGGGAATAAATTGAAATTTTAATACAATTTATGCCCCACTTGACTTCCAACATTTATATGAAAGCCTTCCAGGTCTTCTGTGTTAAGGGACATGTGAGTAACTTCAAAGCAGCTCTGGTTTTCACTCTGGAAAAAGCTGATGCTCATTTTCAACAACAGTGTCAAAAGCCTGAAAAATAATGATGGATTCAAAATGCCATTTGTTAGAACAAAACTCTTTAGTTGTGGAGATGTTCTGTATCTGAGAAATCAAAAAAAGAAAATTAAAAACCTACTTAGCAGCCAAACAGCATAAAAATTACACATGTTCTCTGTTGTGAGTTACTCATTGTATTCACTCTGTATATTGCCGGCCTCAGTACTTCCATAGAAAATGAACATGAGAAAAAGTGGTAAAATAAGAAAGAAACGAGACAAAGCAAGGCAAGACGCAGAGGAAACAGGAATTAATCAAGGAGAAAAGACTACCAAGTTCTGGCAATTTGCTGGGTGAAGGTACAGGGGTTAAGGTGCATTTTCTTTTCCAAGCAGGCACTGCACTTGCACAAGTCAGGTAAATGGGGACCAAGCAGAGAGTGGAGAGTCAACATAGGGAAATGGATGCCAATACAAATATCAAAGACAAATAGAAAGCAACAGCTGGATACACTGCATTCCTCTTACTTCCCTCCCTCCACATAAAATACCACAACTGTAATCAAACAAAACAAATAGGATAAATATTGCTGAGCCAGCAATGTTTCCAAAGTGACTGGAAACACCTGGAAGTCTTTGACAATGAAGAACTGTACGATTACTTTTTACCTAGAAAAAGCCAAACCTACCGACACATTCCCCTTAGTGCCAGGGAATCTGTTGGATATTCTAACATATATTCTATGTTTATAGGATTAGTCAGGTCAATGCTCCAGAAAGCTTGTACATTCAGGTATGGGGAAAAAAAAAAAAAAAAAAAAAAAAAAAAAAAAAAAAAAAAAAAAAGGAACAATCAGAGGTGGTTTTTCAAAAGGATCACACAGCTGGCAAAAAATATTGCCAGCTACCTTTTCATGCACCTCTGAGCATCACCAGTCCTCCCTCACAAAGGATTTCAATATTAAACAGTCCTGTTTTTAGAAGGTAACTAGCTGATAGAAACAGAGAATTTTATGAGCTGAATACCTTGTTATGGCTCAGAGTTGCCATGAGAAGTAACTGAAATTTGTCTTTACGTTCTAGAGACTCCAATTCTGTCTATGGCAGTGTTAAAGAATTATGGAAAAACGTAGATCGAAAGGCATGGCTGGAAGCCACCAAGTTTAACTTTCTTCTTCAAGCAGGGCTTATCTCAAAACTACATCAGGTTGCTCAGGACATCATCCAGCCACAGGCCAAAAATCTCAAAGGATGGAGTCCCCACAACCTCTCCAGATGCAGCCTCTGTGTTCTACCACTCTGTAGGCGAAGAAGTTTTTACTTACACCTCAGGTGGAGTTTTTCATGTTGCAGCTTGTGCCCCTGGTCTTTTGTTCCTTTTTCTGCTCCTCCACCTCCAGGAAGAGTGTGCCTCTCTGCTTTCTCTATTATCTCCTCAAGTGGAAGACTGCTATTAGATGATTCCGCCCCATCCTCCTCCTCACTAGGCTGACCAAGCCCAGTGCCCCTGGTTTCATCTTGCTAATAGGGATACAAATGGCCAAAGAATCAAGAAGGTTTGTGATGTTAATACTGCCAGGACAGAAAACAGTAAACCTCCAGTGAAGACAGTGCTTTGAACACACTGATCAGCAGATTGAACATCAGCTTAAAGCTCTGCATTCCCCCAAACAGGCCTGTCATGATCACTGGCTGTCAGTAAGCTCCAAAATTAGCTACTGCAATCAAAATTTTCTCCTTGAGATCCTTGCTGAATATTCACATTTGCCAGCATAGTCAACATTTGGCTGTCCTGAAGAAGCAGCTCAGGTTTCTGAACATATGCCATGTCCAGATGGTGACTCCAGGAGTGCTTGCTCTGCTGTTCAGGTAGATGTCCACTGAAACAATGCCACTCCTTGTGGCCAAATCACAGGGAAAAACGGTCCAGTTCCTCACCTCTGTGGCTGACAGAACCTTCCCAAAAGTGGTTAAAGCCCTTTTCCTCCAGAGCTTCTGCAGAAGCTCCTGCACTGAATTAGCACTGAATTAACTGAAGGTGACCTGTGAAATCTCACCTCCCATACTGCTTCTGCCAGTGTCTTGAAAACTCTGGCACTATTTTTGGTTGGCTTTCTCTCAGAAGCCCTGAACAGAAAGCTTTCCAAAGAAGCCTCTGCAGGAACCCAATGGGATCTGTGGGGGACACTCAGTTGGAACAATTATAAAAATTGTTTACTTGCTGTTAGCAAAGCTCAGCATTTCTTGCCAACATCTAAAAAGCTGCCACAGTGGTCATCCTACATTTACAGAGAAAACTTGGTACAGGTGTAGAAGAGAGGCACTGAAAGATGAACCCTGTGATCTGTACAATGATCACACGATGTGAAGCTGAGCCATGCTGGAGTTGGTACAGAAATAACTCATCACCTGCGGCTGTTTCCTGAAGGAGCTGAAGTGGATGTCCTGGGCACACTCCCACCTACAATGCTACATGACAACAGATGATAGGGAGGGTCTTAGAGGCCAACTCTGGGCATGGTGAAAGAAATAAAACCTGGTGATCCCTGGCAGAGTATGGATACCCCAGGTCTTACCTTACTTCAGTACTAAAAAGATTCTCTGATCTACCTGCAGGGAGTTGACAGACACCACAGATTTAGTGGTATGGTGTTAGTGACATGCATAACAGCAATGTATTTTTGCTTTTAAAACATCAGGAGGGAGATTTGCCTGGGATTATAATTCATATTATTTGTAATGTTAAACTGGAGATAAAATTTTACTTTCTGTAATTAACCTGGATTAAACAAATGTTTGAGTTGTCAGAGATGTGTAAGAGCTGTTATGTGTCATGTGGATATTTAAACTGACAGAACTAACTTTCAGTCACTCAGGATTCCTTTTCAACTTGGTTTTGGAGTTATATACATCTATAATTATTATTTCAATATAAAGGCTAGTAAATACTTCAATTGGCCAGTTAATAAACTATTTCATGCATCGCCTCTATGCTTGAGCCAAGTAAGGTACCAAGGGAGAGAGACTCCAGCACTGCCAAGTCTGTTCACCCCCTTTCAGGCTTTTGCTGCCTGAGCAATGTGTCAGTGCTGTGAGTCTTGAGATGGCCAGTTCAAAGCCTGCTTGGCTGTTTCTACAGCACATTTCAAGTAGAAGAAGGCCCCAGACTCCAAGAAAGGAGTGAAAAGTCTGGTGTTCCTTCTGATAAAACCAGCGGTTGGGACACTGAGCCTATGCTGACACGTGCAGGTGGCCAAATGCTGCATCTGAGCAGCCAAGAGGGGCCCTGTGGCCAGGGGGCAGCTACACTCTGGGTCCTGCTGAAGGACACGGACTCGAAACACACCTTCACCTGCCTCCATGTGCCAGGCACCAAAGCCTAACAAGTCTGGGACCAGCTAAAGGCCAACAGCTGCTTTAATTCCTATTGAAGAGCACCTTCCAGGAGAAACACGAGGGCAGTCCCCACCACTGTGACAATGCCAGATGCTCCTCATGTGTGGTTGTGTAGATGATTTATCTCTAAATACTCCCCCTCTTTTTCAGTTGCATCTTGTTTGCCACATCACTTCTCTGATTTGCCTTGGTTCCTCCAAATTCCAAGGTTTTATTTCATGCTTCCAGCTGCTCTCATCAACATTATCACTGGAAAACAAATGAATCCTGTATCCCATGATCCCAGTTAGTAAGAGCTGCTCCAGGAGTTCAACCTCCTACCTGGTTTTACCCATACTCAACGTAAGATTATCTAAATTAATCTTCCACAGTTTGCTTACGAGAATGCCAGTAAAGGCAGTACAATTATGAAGATAAATCAGCAACCATAAATTGAAAGTACAATCTTACTCGGCTAAAGAAACTGAATGCCTGAGTGAAACTGTAACTAATATCCAGGAGGAAGGAAACTTTGCATTCACTTTGAAAGCCTATGCAGGGGTCATTCTTCACAGCTGAAGAAAACGGAAGGGTTGGTGCATGTGCCTCTATTACCAAGGGCTCAGGAGGACAACCAACAGCATTGCAACTATTATGATTACACCAATAATTTCAAGGGACATGGTACTGGCCATGCTGTCCACAAGGGCAAAATCAGTATAATAATGACAATGCAAAATGATAATGAGTATATAAATACCAACTAACTATACCCTAGCTGTGGCGATAAAGTTGTCAATAATACCAGTGGATTACCACAAGGCATCTTTGCAAGACAGAAGCTTTCATCAACAGGATACACTACATTCTCTGAGTACAAACTGGAGATTGGTGTTCACATAGAAAGATCTGCTCAGACCATTCTTATTTTTCCTGAGTGGATGAAATTTCATGTGAAACATTTCACTTTTATCCTTATAATATGTACTGCAAGTAAAGACTGCAAAGCAGCTCTTCTGTGGGGTGAGAGCCACTTCCAAACACAGACAGACTGGACCACTGCAGGTGCTACAACACAGCATAACAAATGCAAACCCACAAAAGCTAACTTCAGATCAGACTGGAATAATTGTAATAAAACTATATGGGTGAGAGGTCAGCAAAATAGTCTAAGGATCTATGGCACCAGTTTCATCATTCTGCTCTGTTGACAGGAGATTTACCTTCACAATTGTGAGGCCAAGGCAGAGTGCTCAAATTTTTCCTTCAACTAATACATGTTCTTGTCAGGAGCAGAACATTTTACACCGTGATATTCTGTGGGTTGATGTAAAGACATCCTTGTTACTTTTATCTTATTTCAAGACTCTTACAGTCATTGAACAGGTACTGAATGGCCAAACCAGTTTCTCTTCTGCACATGAATAAATCAGAGCTTTGCTAATGATTTACTGGTATGGCTTTTTTATTCTTTCACTGAGGTTTCTTCAATTCCAGACTGATCAAACCTGTTGCCACAAAATATGTATCTTCAAGACAAGCAAGAAAATGTTTGAAGAAATACTCCTGTTAAACAGATTATATTGTCCCCACTAATACCTTATTTTCAATTAAAATTGGCAGTGAACTGAGCAGGAAACCTCTGACCAAGAAGTAACTCTTCAAGCCCTGCTAAAAGTATTTCAAATAGAACACATCAGAGATGAGAACCTGAAGCTAGTGAAGGCTCCAGTGACAAGGAACAGTGAAACAGAAGGAAACCTCCTCCCTAAAGAGGCCTGGGTCATCCAGTGTGGAAGCAGGACACCACCACAATTGCACAAAGCCAAGGATGCAGACAAAATCAAAATCCTCACACATGTCTATAATGCTCTGACTACAGCCTTACCCCTGTCACCCTCAAAACATCAAATTCCCCTTCTTCCATCAACACTTCCCCTAGATGAAAGGGTCAAATACAACCCCACCATTCTCAGCATCCTCACTGGTGACATTTTAAAAGAGCCCATGCAGCCCAGTCTGTGCAGCACAGTAATCTGAGAGCAAATACACAGGTGACATCCTCTGAAAAGGACATCTCAATTCTTCTATCAATTCTTACACAAAGTGCACACCAGCCCCTCAAATACTAATTCATGAACTTTGAGGACACAACTCATAACAGTCACTCAGCACAGCAGAGAAATACATCATGTTTTTGAAAGAGCCGCATGGATAAGAATAGCATTAAAAATAGCTTTTATAAAAAGAGACCCTCTACTCATTGCTCTCAAACACCATCTTAAAAACTGCATTAAAAAAAATAATCCTCGAAGAAGTGATCAACTATGGTAGAACATCCTACCAAAGGATGGAAAATTTTCTGCAGAGCCATCCCTGCCAGTCTTTAAGCTGGCTCCCAACCTTGCTAAGCTTATCTCAGAAGGAAGCATTTTGTGCAGAAAATGAGAATAGAAAAGAGCAAGTACAACTTGTCAAAACCTTCCCTTCCACCTTCCTGTAAAGACTTTCTACCCCAGACACCAGCACTCCCAGGTCTCATACACGGGCTTTCCTGGGAAGTGATCCCCAATACCTGGGCCTCCCACACGCCCATAGCTGAGCTCAAATAACTACTGAGACCAGACTGAAGAGGCACAGAGCGGTGACACACACAAACACACCTCGCTGCTGCAGCTCTCACAAGGTAACCACTCATCTCTGACTGTCTGTCGCTCCTGGTCCTGGAGGGAGCCCTCCAGCCACAAACCTAGGAATAAAAGTCCCAAACATTTCAAGACAGCAAAACACTGCTTCTTGGTCACACTATAACCTCCCACAGTCTCCACACTCTCCCCCTCTCTTCCCCCCACCTCTCTCTTTCTCAGCCTACACCTCCTCTAGTCATTGACACATGCCAGGAAACATTACTTCTCTTTCCCTACAAAGACAAGTATCATATAATTTCTGCCTTCCTACAAATTAGCACTCCCTCGCTGAACCTGACAGCTCCATTTCCTGTCAAAGATCATCTGCTACCAACTCACAACTGTTGAGGGATTTTCCCCATTTGCAATCCAGCCTCAAAGCAAGCTGTCACCTTTAGGCCAGGCCTGAAGGTGGCTTGTGTGCCTGAAAGCTTTTATTTTCAAACGACATTGTTTGGTCTAATGAAAGACATCACCTCTGCATATGTCCTTAAGCATCATAGGCACAATGACACCGCTGTTTTTTTTATACAGTTTAAAAATCAAGACATATTTACAGTTCAGGGAGACTTAATTCTTATCAAAATATCAAAACATGATTTTGAATCCCTAAAGGCTTAAAGACATGTTATTCTTCCCAAACATACATTAGGACTGTGGAAACTGGAGAGATATTTTGTGAGGCCACTGTGAAATTCTGATTATCAGCCTAAACTTTTTACAAGGCATCACTATTCTCAATCAAAGGCTTGAAAATAGAAGAGAAAGGGCTCATTGCCTTTACAGAGTAAGATAAAGCCAGAAAGATGCAGAAACTCTTCATGTTTAATAAGATAAAAACATTTGTCCCAATCATCAGTCTCCCTAAACTAATCAGCCAGCCCCAAACTCTGACAGGATAAGGAATTCTAGAGTGTGAGAAAACAAATATGGATCAGAACAAATTTGCATTCAAATGTCTTCACTCTCACCTTTCTATTCACCTTTACAACTAACTTTAATTGCCCTTGGAAAGTATTCCATTTGATACAGTTTCAACTCTTTTTGTTTGTCTTTTCTCTCCCAGAGTTGTGAGTTTTGTAGCAACTAAGGCCCAAATCTTGAGAGATGTAAAAAAACAGCAGACATACTCTTCTGTTCACTCCTAAAATTCACACCATGCACAGCTACAGACAAATTAATAATATTCTTTTCCCATTTAAGATAGAAAACATATTTAGAAAGCAGCTGAAGCACTGTATGGGAGGTGAAAGGTCCACCAAACAAATACTTTCTGGTTGAAAGCCTGTCAGTGTGTCTGCATCCAACTTATCCTTGTTAGGAAAGATGATCTGCATTCTTACCATCATGATTAGAATTTCCCAGGGTCCATGGCTCATCTGAGTCGAAGTGAGTGTCTCCTCCAATTCCTGGTCCAGGAAAGTAAGCGTGAGCCAGGAATCCACCTTCTCCATCAAAGGGAGAACTGTCTCCATGGAAACCAGAAGCAAAAAATATCATAATATCTGCCTCCCTTCTGTCATTTTTAATTTCATGGTAAGGGACCTCTTCAAAGGTAAGTGGTGTTACTCTCTGCCAAACATCAAAGGCCTGACGAATGGCTCTCCTTGTATCAATCTCACCAACCTTGGGGGTGTAGTTGTGTACACTGTGGGAATGAGAAAGAAGGGATGTTTCAATTTGCAGAATGCATTTGAGATTTAACAATATACAGCCATACAGTTTCAACTTCCAAAGAGAAGTTTTTTGCAGACACTACTCTGTGCATGCAAAGTTTTGCTCTTACAAAGAAAGTTACCAACAGAATTACTACCCTGATCTGAAGTCTACATTTATTAACAAGAATCTTCATAATGCTTTGTTTGATTTTGGATAACTTCCTAAAAACCTTTCAAATCTGGGTGTAGACAGCTGAGTAACCTTTTAAAAAACGTAAATTACTTCAGATTTTGTCTGAAGTTATGCTAAGATGGAATCTGCTACGAAAAAAACCTAACCCCTAAAATTCATTTTGAGAAACAAACTTCCAGTAAACTACACAGCCTTACTTATATGACCTGCTTCATTCTCTGAACTACTTGAATTATTTTAGGGCTCATAAGACCAATGGATCTCCCAGTTTTGTGTAGCCCAGTCCATGACAGCTAAAGATACAGTTTAGAGAGAGTAAGAGGCATTTAACTAACTGCACATAAATGTCCCATAATTCTAAACTTTATGTTAGAAATGCTGTTCATGAGGTGTTTTGTGAGTGTGCATATAATAGCCTCATGATCTATTAAACTTGACTTGGGGAATATGAAGTATCTATGTCATGGGAACAATTTTCAGTCTTTAATGAAGCTGGCTCAATTTAAACACACTGTAACAGATTCAGCGGTGAATCAAGACACCCATCACTAGAATCTCCACAACAAATACTGAAATTGGAAAGCTAAACAACTACAAGTTTGACAAGGGCAGCAGTGCAGCCGTCTGTCAATCTGCTTCTCTTGCTTATGCATATGCTTAAGACATATTTTATTTATATGATTCCATACTCCTTTCCCCTAGGGTCCAAAAAAGGCTAGAAAAAGGATCTGATTTTTAGACCTGCACATACAGAAGGGGTCCCTTTACAATTTGAGCTAAAATAACGATTATTGGTGGAAGCTTTGAACTAGTCCCCAGAACAAGTCCCTCCTCCCAGTCTCTGTAGTTCCTCACTGTTACTTGAAGCATCCTTCTCCTTTCTCAGAGTTCTTGGCAGAAGCAAGAGGGCCCCAGTCCCTGATCCTCTTTCCCTTCACACCACCATGTCCTTTCCTGCACATTCTGGCACCTTGCCCATGCTGGTCACTCACAATTCTACCTCTTCACTGCAGACTTTCTTTCTGTCTCAGTCTTACTCAGATCTTCTCCTTAATTACTTCATCTCTAATTTTCTCTCCTTTACAATCTCCTTTTCCCCTCCAAAAATTTAAAAGACTGTAATTTCAACTAGAGGGTGGGTTAATTTTAATTCTAATTTTAAGTGACATTCCTTTTGCCAGAAACCTTCACTGGCCATCTTTCAGCAATTGCCTTTCAAAGGCTCACAGCCTGATTGACTCAGAACAAGTCTCTGGGAAACAACTGCCCCTCTGCAACACTCCCTTGACACCTGTAGCTCATCCTAGATGGCCTAACCTCAGGTGGCCTAAGTCTGGATAAAAGCAAGAGCTCTACTACAGGAGCAAAAGTAAAACTTCTGCAAAAAGAAATGCTGCAAATCAGTAGGAGAAAGCATCTCATCCCCAAACAGTGATGTTCCTTTTGCTTTAATGGTTTGTTAAAGGTGACACATGATCTAAAGGCTAGAGCCTTAGATTTCTAACAGAAGAAAACGAGCCTTTTAATACGATTTTTCTGCCAAAATTACACAACTGATGGCTGCGATTTAGGTGCCTTTACTGCTCAGTCACTTTCTAATTGACAAGTCTTCAGTTACTACAGTGCTCTGACAGTATTCTCCTCCACCACATTCTGAGAATGAAAGCCTGGACTAGACATTACAGGGAGGATCCAGTTCCAATTTAAAAGTGCTTACAAGTTCTGCATGCCAAACAAACACAGACCACTTTTTCCCCATCAAAAAGGAGGAGGGAGGGGCTGTACCTGTAGGTTATGTGCTTCTGTCTCCACTTCTGGCCAGTGAGTGCATACCGCTTTTTCCTCCGGCTGCGACGTAGGTGGGGATGATCCGGAACTCCACATCGAGGCTTCTTCATCCACCTGCGAGTAAAGGAACAAAAAAACAAGCTACAAAAAGAGTTTGGAAAAGAGATTCCAAAGAACACAGTGGGTGACTGGAAGACCTCTGCGAGATGGCCAATGCTGATCCCAAGAAGGGTTCAGTTCTCCCTCTGTCAGGTTTATCCTCTGCACAGGGATGTGTTACCCACCTCTGCTGGCAGTCCACACACCTCAGCACACCAAAACCACTTCATTTTTCCTTGTGGAAACACAGATTCCAGATGAGGTAGTCCCTATGCTTGACAAGAGCTTAATGATGATAATGCCACAAGAGACCCAAATCAAAATTGCAGGTGGGTGTGCCCAGAGATCCAACTCACCTATCACCTACTGGATCCACTCTCCATTTGGTAAAGTGGTCCTGTGCCATTGAAAAAAAAATTCAGTTCATACCTCTCTAGGTAAAACTGTACAAGTACAAACACAACTCTCCCAGATAATAACTAAGGCTTTCACCTGGAATGACCAGAACAGATCCCTCCAGTCTCTGGGTCACACACACCAAATTCCATCAGGTTCTCTCCATAACCCCTGACTCTTGATGTCACTCATGATGTAGGAAGCTCTAGTCTCTATTGCCAAGTTAACTGGAAAAGCAAAGGATGCTGTCCTTGCACAGGGATCCAGGCAGTATTAGCAGTGAAGTCTACTCTCTTTCCCGACCTCCTTTACCTCCAGCCTTGATAGATCTCTTTTATTTCTTACAGCAGCTTGGAGGTAGTCAAACACTAGAAGAGGTTGCCCAGAGAAGTGGCAGAATCTCCATCCTTGGAGATATTCAAAACCCAACTGGAAATGGTGCCTGGCAACCTGCTCTAGATGTCCCTGTTTTAGCAGAGGGTTGGACTAGATGAACTCAAGACTTTCCTTCCAACCTCAATGATTCTCTAACAGAGAATCAAGGAGAAATAGACTGTTCCTCAAAATACACTTGCTCATGTGGGCACACTCCAGAGAAGCCAGAAGTGGCTTAGGGAGGAACAAATCTGCCCACCACTGCATGTGGCAGCAGGGGAAGAAGGACACAAGGACAGAGACTGAGGAACTACAGGTACTGGTCTCCACAAGTCCCCAGTCACATCCTTTAAGATTTTGCAGTGCATCCCAGGACAGGAGAGCAGAGCCCAAGAATAACGCAAGCAGTCTCTGGCCACAACCTCAGCCACTGGAATTCTTCAGGCATTTTGTGCATTTGATCCACTCACTCTGAGGCAAAGGCAATTGACACAAAGCCCTTAAGAACACTTTGCAGGACATGCCACGGCTTTGTTACACACAAGAAAACCATTCTAGCCAGTCCTGGCCTATTTCTCACAAGACATCAAATTCTCTCCCCCCTCCTCAGTAAGGTTTCTCCCACATCCTTGGCCACCCAGGGGACAACTTTTGGCCTCCAAATGCAGTCATTCCTCCTTCAACTGTAGCCAGCAAATGGCAAGTAGTCCACACTTGTGCCTAATCAATGTACATCTTATTCACCAAAAAATATTAGCCCCAGACCTTCAGGAAGGGAGAGTCTCCCATCACCAGTAGACAGTTTACAAGACTTTCTGCCAGGACACCTTCTAAATTAAAATCAACCAGACAGACAGACACTGTGCCTCACCAGAGCATTCTTTCAGAACACACACACCTGCTCCCAATTGAGGCAGCCATGCAGCCCTTTCCTGATTTCACTTCCTAGATGCAATTCTGGTTGCTTATAAATTTCAGTGAAGTCATCTGTCATCATCTCCCCACCAAGAACAGAGCAAATGAGGGCTGTTATACAGATTGCACTGTACCTGACAAGAACCCAAGCTGTGTATATAAAGCCAGCACAGATCTTCCCTACTTACATCACCTCACATTTATCAGCACTACATATCTTTCAGAAATCCAGGCAACCTGTGGAAATTGGATCTGTCTTGCCCACACAACTGCTGCCACCTTCAAAGAAAAGCAGTACATCTAAGATTTGCTTTTAGAAATATCAACTCAACCTGAACACACTCTGTTTTTCCAAGTGTCCTTTATTTGTGCTCTTTTGCATTGCTTCTAGCACTTTCCTAGAGAGACCTCAAGCTTACTGTCACCTGTAGTCTCCCAGATATTTCCTGAGTTTTCAGGGTTTCTTTCAGTTACACTCATATGTTACAATACAATGTTTTTATCATAACCCTACACAAGCCATAGTGTAAATAAGATTTTCACCTCGAGCTTCATGGGAACTCCAGCAGACTGAACATCATCATCATCATCATTTTCTGACTAGTATCATCTAGAGACAAAATATTAACAGAGCAGTACTACCAAACCAGCCTGCATGTGTAGAGAAGTCACTGGGGCTGTCCAGGGCAGTGCTGACACACCAGCAGGACCTCACAGCTCAGCATTTGTTTCCTGACAAGTTCCCAACACTTGCCCTGTGCCCAGCTGGTGACAGGAATTCACCCCCACACAGCTCCAGGGCTTGGGGCTGTTCCAGAGGAGGCTGCAATACCAGCACCTGGGGCTTCAAGGACTTCTTGAGCCAAAGCTTTCAAGGTAGAGATGTTGAAGATTCATGCTGCCTATGCCCCCTAACTCCTCTTTATATAGTTTTTAAACTATATAAAAACCCCATTTCACTTAGGCATGTCTGAAAGCCCATACTCTACCACAGTTTATTCCAGAGCTCAGCTACTGCCTGTCTGAAGCCAAGTAACAGAGCCCAGCCACCTGGTTGGAGCTCAGCAGTACCCGAGTTATTGTCAGCCTGAGCTAATGTCAAGCTGAGAATGTTTATCTGGATCAGTTCCCTGATTCAACTTACTTCCCAGACATAAGGGCGCTGGTCTAATCACATGGACCAGGGTAGAAATCCACCATCTCTCCTCCTCTCAGCAGGGCAGGTCTGTGGCAAAATATCCACAAAACCATAGCTTGCTGTAGCTTAATCACCTGTAGCTGAGCTTTATGACAGTCAATCCCTACTGAGCAGTTTGGACAACCCCCTCTGTGTTCCAAAGGAAATCATCACATCAGAAACAACAAAAGACAATTACTTGAAGCAATATTCAGATACTTATGGTTGATTCCCCCCTCCTTATTTTTTTAAATGGGAACACTGGTAACACTGTATCATCAAAATTTATACTTGGGACTCTTGAGGCACAGACTACTGCATTCCTCCAGCTGCTTGGCATCAGAAAACAAGCAATTTCCAAAAGCAGTGACATCCAGTTCTTCTCCAGGTACAGCTGCTTTCCCCAGCTCAGGCTCCAAGCCCTTCACAAGACTCTCCTAAAGAGAGGGAGCTGTCACTCTCAACCCCCTCCTCCTGAGCTGGTAGAATTGGTATCTTTAACAGCTGTGCACCCTAAGGTGAGAGACCTGCACAACAGGCTCAAGACAATCCCAAATAATATCATTTCTTGGTTCCTTCCAAGGCCATGTGGTTGACCATGACAAAGACAAATCCACTTTTGCCCAGCACTAGTGTGCCTTCTCTCCAGCATGCTCCGGGACTATATTCTTGCCCAGCTACTCAGCAAAACCATAGTTCAGCCCACCAGCTGCAGGCAGACACAAAATTTGCTGAGGTATCCTAAGTTGCAGGGTCTGAGGAGGTTGTTTTATGTATTCTCCCTGCTTGCTTTACAGAAAATTACATATCCTCTGCTGAAGGGACCCCCACACAACCTTCCTTTTGGGTACCAAAAAGCAGTGGAGCTTCTTTCCATCTCCCACTAGCAGTCCCCGCACAGTGGCTTCCACATGCTTGGGTACCAATCCTGGGGTGAAAAACAAGCTCCGGATTTGAGGGCATGTGGGAAAGGAGATGAGAAACTTTAGGCTTCCATAATAAGTGTAAATAACACTGATTCCTGAAGTCACTTTAAAGAGACAGAACTTATGACACTGATGGAAATGACAGAAAAATTCCTAACTGCAATCTCAAAACTCCTAACACAGACTGAAACAATGGCTTAGTAAATGCTTGAGTAATTCAGAGCCCTTGGAGGCAGCCTGCCTTGCCAGGTCTCTTCCTTCTGCTCAGCTTCCACAACCAGGTCTGCGGAAATGACAGCCCAACACAGCCCTGGCAGAAGCCCCTCCAGCTCAAACAACAGGCTCACTGCTAACAGTAATCTGGACCTCTTTTTCCGTTCATGCAAATTCTAGGCTAATTCTACCCTGCCACACAACATATGGACCCACTGACTCAGGACAGACAGAGGCAGAGCAACCCAACACGCTTCCAAAGCACACCACTGTTTACTTGAAGCTGAGGTCTCAAGCTTTTGGAGACCTGAGTTTCAGAAGAGGGAACCATCCCGGTTTTTCACTCATCAGCTTTTGGGTGTTCATGCACTGACTAAGCCCTGCCCATAAATACAAACTCACTAAAATGTGGGCAACACTTTCCTTCAGAAAAACTTCTACTTACTAAAGCAGGGACTCCCTTCACACAGTGTCCTGGTTTCGGACAGTTTGCTCCCTCCCTCTGTCACCAACAAGGCAGCAGAAGCAGGTCCTTAACTTTCCAAGCTAGCACCCCAATATCACAGCCCCTTCTTTCCCCATCCCCTTCCAAATCATCAGCATCCCAAATCCAAGCTTCTACAAACCCAGTGCAGACACAGAGCCTTGCTCAATGGCTCTGTTTCAGCATTCACCTACAAACCATGTTATTAATGACAAAGAGATCTCAGATGGAAAATTCCCACCTTTGAAAAGCATTTAGTTTTCAAATCATTTGAAAAGCAAACAGGATTTTCTCTGTCCCTCAATGGAGAACAGGGGGCTCTTCCTGAGAGCTAAAAGATGGAATATTACATTCACTGGAGAGGTAGTCCCAGCCCAGGATGATCCCCTCCTGTCCAATTCACTAATTTCTTCTGTTTCTCCCTCTTCTTGCAGTCTGGAAGGCATAAAACCAAACCCCTTTGTTCTTTACATTATTTGGTGACTTTGTGGCCCTTTCTTTTGTGCTACCACGTTCCTTTTGCCAGCAGGACAAAGGACAGCTGAAGAATCAGGGGGAGTATGCTCTGAAAGGGTCTGCTAATGTAGCAAGGGCAAGGGACAACTAGGCAAGGGCTAAGGAAGTTCCACTGGGCTTTCTCTTTTTGCTCACCATGAGATGGTTTTTGCCCCAGAAAGCCTCAGGAAGACTTTCTCTGCATTCTGCTTCAGTTAGCAGATGCTCCCCAGACCAGCAGCAGATGGATCCAACCACTACACTATACAACACCCCAGCAACAACACAAGAAGCCACTTCCACATCCCCCTTTGCAGCCCATAAAGGAGAGGAGAAGACCATAAAACAACGTCCCTCCAGCCCTGGTGATTTACACCAATGCTTCTGAGCTACCAAACTCTGATCACAAGCAACAACACATGGTCAGCTTACAGCAGAGAACATCTGATGTCCAACAAATGGCAACTATGGGCAGCTAAGTAGCCTTGAGTACCATCTCAGACTACAATAACTCACTTCAGTTCAAACTATGGATCTCTACAGATAGCATCTATGGAGATACACAAATTCAATTACCTAGGAAATAGATTAGAAGCCATTTCTGGAGCCAGAATTTTAACATAAATTCAGACAGAGATGGAAATAAATTAAACCCTTGATGTCCTCCACCCTCAGAAGCTCATAGGATTCATGCTTGGCTGTGCACCAGCAATGAGGATCTGTGTTCAAAGAACAACAGTAACAAGAGCTCATCTTCACATTCACAAAAAATACTGCTGGCAAAAAGAAAAGTAGTATTGTCCACAGGTTTTTGTTAGAGACACCTTCTCATAATCAAAACTTCTCTGGTACAGTCAGTCAGGCAAATCTATCCCTTTTGAGGACTTCTTGCACCTGGAATAATTAGCCAGGAAATATGACCATGCATTAAGAAAGAGAAAGACAAAAGTAGCCTATATTAATCTTACTCAATAGTTGTCTGGTCCAAAACTCCTGTTACTGGGATTCCATAAAACTGTTGCATAGTGGCAACTGCAGACTGTACAGCTTTTCCTGACTGCAAGGGAGACATTTGGCTGTCAGATGGAAGTAAGTAGCCGTAAGTTTTTAACCAACCCTGAAAAAGAAAGAAACAGATGGTAAGATACCACAGTAAGTTTTCAACATAACAGTTCAGAACATTTCCTCAAAAGAAAAAGTGACAAACTATCCCAAAAAAATTAGCCATATCTCTCTTTTTTGGTTAGGTTTGGTAATATCAGCTGATTCCTAGGAAGGGCTTAATATCACCTGTCTTGACAGGACAAGGCAGACCTGCTACTTAAAAATGAGCATCATCCTTACTGAGCAACTGGGGCAGACTCAGGTCTTTGGAGCACCAGAAATGCCCAAGAAGCTTTGTTCTTATTCGAGGGACTTCCTGTGCACCCTGCCCCCTTGCCATCATGAGACTCCTCAGTCCCCACAGCAGCAAGCTCCCAAGAGCCCACTGCCCACTACCCACTGCTGTCTCTGGACCATCATTCCAAGAAAACAGCTTAACAGCCCTGAGAAATGCCTGAAAACACAAGTACAGCTTTGCACTTGCAATGAGCACAGTAGTGATTCTAAAAAACCCCAAATGAACCAAAACAAACAAACAACAACATCCCCCCTCCCAACCCACAAAAAGAAAACCGAACAACCAAAAAAACCACACTCAGATAGTTTGAAGACCCTGATTAGGTGGGTGTTTCCTCAACCAACAGCTAATACCAGCAAACTGTCAGAACACAAAAACAGCCAACTCTCCTCAAGGAGCTCTGTCCCTTTTACCTGCCTCTACCCTAAAATGCAGCCTTAGATAGAACTGCACATCAAACTTGTCAAAATGCTAAGGAGAGCATTTTCAAAAACATATATTTATTCAGGAGGTTTTTTTTCCTCTCCTCTCTTCCCCTCCCTCACTTTGGTATGAGGAGAAACCAGAATATTAAGTAACAATAACAGTAATAATAATAATTATAGAATAAAAGATTGTTTTCATAAACTTTTCCCTATAACTTTTCATGCACACCCCCTAGTGCTTCATTCTTCTGGTTGATTCAGTTCTTAGCCCAGGATTATTATGAGACCAGCAAATATCTCATAAGCTTTTTCCCAATCCATCTGATCCACAGGACAGTCCTCACCACATAAGCACTGATAAATCACCTGCATGACCTGTTCTCCCACTGACACTATGATCACTTAGGGAAGGGGGAGAGAAGAAGCTTGTTCTCCCTTAACATAACACAGCAGCAGGAAATGGGCTCAAGTCAGGAGAAGCACAAGTGAGAGAGCAATCCCTTTTCTTTTTCTTTTCTTTGTGGCAGCAAGATGCCAGAAGCCATTAGGGAGAGGGAAGAGCCTTGCTTCCAAAGCAGGAGAAAGAATCATAGAGTGGCTGGAAGCCCATCTCATTCCACTTCCCTGCCATGGGCAAGGACATCTTCCACTATGTCTAGTTGGTTGCTCCAAGCCCTGTCCAACCTGGTCTTGGACACTTCCAGGGATGGGGCAGCCACACATGCTCTGGGCCACCTGTGCCAGGGCCTCCCCAGCCTCACATTCCTTCCCCATATCCCATTTAACCCTGCCTGCTGGCAGTGGGAAGCTATTCCCTGTGCCCTGTCCCTCCTGACTCCTTTCCAGAGTCCCTCTCCAGCTCTCTTCGAGGCTCTTTAGGCACTGGAAGAGGCTGTGAAGGAGCCTTCTCTTCTCCAGGTGAACACCCCCAGCTCTCCCAGCCTGGCTCAGCAGTGGAGCTCCAGCCCGCAGAGCATCCCCATGGCCTTGCCCCAGCAGCTCCTTGTTACTCTCGTGTTGGGAGCCCCAGAGCGAGAGGCGGTGCTCGATGGAACAGGGAAGCGACACGAGAGCATGGGCTGGGATACGCCAAAATTCACCAAGGGCACATACAGCACTACTAAACACGGACATTATCAATGGTTCCAAAGCCAACCTGCAAAACAGCTCCAAGACATTTGCTACTCCTGCCTTGGCCTCGGTCAGACAAGCACAATGCTAGGACACTCTATTATACCCCACATCAGCTGCCCTCGAGCAGCGATGACAGCAGCCAAAACAGCTCGGAGCGCGTCTGCCCTTGCGTATCCCCCCTTCCCTCCCGGCCGCACTCGGAGGTGGCATCGGGAACGGGGCACCACACGACGGCCACCCGGACACTCCGAGAAGCTACTCCCGGAGACTGATGCTAATCATCACACGGGAAGGGCACGGCTGCTCCTCCGGCCGGTCCCAACTTGCCGAGGCGCGGCCGGATGAGCTGTGCCCGCACACCGGAGCTCAGCTCGGCCCTGCGGGAGATGATGGAAGGCTTCTGGCCGAGGAGGCGGAGGAACCGC
Organism: Donacobius atricapilla; assembly: GCA_013397315.1. Taxonomy (NCBI): domain Eukaryota; kingdom Metazoa; phylum Chordata; class Aves; order Passeriformes; family Mimidae; genus Donacobius; species Donacobius atricapilla. The sequence continues at coordinate 29,527 of WBMY01005794.1, forward strand.
TGCCCGCCCGGCTTTCCGGCCCACCTCGAGACCCCCAGCGCACATCGGAGCCCCGGGACGCCGGTGGCAGCCGCGGCCCCGCCCGGCCCCGCTGGCGGACCTACCCGGCCGGTGCTGGTGTNAATATGCAAAGTTTTCTTAAGAAAGGCTGTTCTTCGGCGTGACCATCTCCGGAGAAAATGTGATGTCAGCTGCGGGTAGCCGACAGCAGGGCAGCTGGAGGGGCAGTCAGCAGGGACATTCCTCAGGGAATGAGGGCTATGTCGTGCAGGAATTTTCTAACTCTAGCTTGTGGAAGGCCTTCCTAGATGAACTGTTATGGACCAGAGGTAGCGGGCGGGGATCAAGCTCAGCCACGAACTTCACCAGTCTCCCTCCTTCCAATTGCACCCCATTCCCAGGACACTTCCAGCACATCAGGATGAGCAGGACTCACCCCAACACCTGCACAGCTAGCCCCGTCTCTCACAGGCTACAGGAGCCCTTCCCTCTTGCCAGGCCAAATCATAGCTCCCTCCTGTTCCCCGGCAATTCGGTCTGTTTGCAGGAAAAGAGTTCTGCAGGCAGCCAGTTCTGCCCCTGTGCAGTTTGGCCCCTTGGAGCCTCTTCTCAGCCAGGTAAGCCCTGGGAAATACCAGGAGGCAGAAGATCTGCTGCTTTCAGCCCTACAAGATCATTCTGGGTTCTGCACTTCTTTTTTTCACACACCATTATGGATAAGAATGACAAACCCACGTTCCATTTGGGGCATGCTGTGTAACCAGAGGGGCTGTGAGGATGGAGGCAGGCAGCACTCTGTTCCTCTGTCCCCTCTGACCATCAGCTCCTGTCAGGACTTTGGGCAGAGACCGTCTTCCTCTCACTGAGCTCCTGCAGTTCTCTGTAAACTTCAGTTGATTTCTCTTCAGGGATGTCCCCATGATCTCAACAGCACTGTCTATTCCAGCTGACGTGGAGCTATCAGATCCTTCCCAGAATCCTTACTGTGACCCCAATGTACTACCAAGGATGAGCTGGTCTTTCTTTTCAAAATGATAGAACTACAGAGGTCTGTTTAAACCTTCCTGGGGGTCTCAGTTTAAGTCATTTCTTGTCACCAAGGAACGAGTGAGCTGTGAGAGGGCTCCTCACAGCACCGCTCTGTGCCGTCCAGTCCTCAGCACAAGCACCCTTTTTTCCTTCTTCCCCTATGCCCTGTGGACAATGGGCACCAAAGAAAGCTCCGGGAAGTCTGAATAATTGACGGCAATTCACAGAGAGACATGGACCCCATGGATTGCTCGCATGAAGCTGTTTAATGATGCACCTAGCTGAGTTTATATACCTTCTCATTATATAATAGATTACATTGCCAAATAATATTGCTTAATTCACAGCACAAACTGACTAATACAGGTATGTCCAAGTTCTGCTAACTAAGCACATATCGTACCAGGCACACCGTTAGCTCCTGCATTCCTTTCTCAAAGTTCTGCCTTCTGTTGCCAAGGCTTGCAGTCTACTAGCACATCCAATTCTGTCACGAGCTGCACAGTGCTCCCAGCTAA
>WBMY01005799.1:25760-38078 GCA_013397315.1 Donacobius atricapilla
AAAAAAATACTCTTTAATATTCTTCCTACTAATTTATGTCACAGTAGTTTAATATTTTTCTGACAGTCCTTTAAAAACAACCTCTGGATGATATATTAGCCATTTAAGTGCTAATAATTTTTAAAAACTGTGCCTAAACCTTTAGTTCCCTGACAATGAATTCTACTGTCTATTTATATTGTGTGTTCAAAATAGTTTTTCTTCTCAGTTCATTTTCAGTTAGCTCTGTTTCACTTAATGTCTCTGTGGCCTTGACTGCTGCCTGCAATAATATCTGTCTACCTATTTCTGTCTTTTTTTCTGTGGCGTGACTGTGTTGTACACCTTTGTAGCTTCTCACCTATGAAAAGCGCCTTAAAATCTACTGGAGTTGATTAAATCCTCATACTTATGCTCAGCTCAAGGGACTAGAAGCAGAGTTCTGCTAAACTTTCCAGTGCCAGGTCTTACAGAGAACTATGGGGCTGGTGGCACAGGACCACACAGACCTGTAAAAAATTCAGGCAAACTGAGCTCATTCCTCAGGGTTCAGCTGTGTAATGTGTGTGTGCAGATGTACTTCACACCAGAGTAACACCAGGGCTGCTAGATGCATTACTACCCTGAGTTTCAGGAATTCAGAATACACAGAGATGGCTGATTCTTTCTCCCATTAAATGCAGAGAAAAAAAATTCCCACATTTATTTTTTCTATTGATTCAAATATATTCCCCATCCTTTGCTTAAACATAGAAAACTTTCTATGGAGTTTGAAATTGTCCTTGGTTTCACTTACAAGGCACAGTTTAGACTTCTTTTTCCCTCTGTGAAAACAAAGGGTTATAATAATTCACAATCCTAATGGCAGCAGAAATGCCTAGCTTCCTTCCCTCTGCAATACCAAGCAGACCTTTCCCTGAGATCACAGGCTATTTAAAGTGTTTCATTTTCTCCTGGTACAAGCAGAAGCCTCATCAAAACTGTGAATTTCAGATAAGCGTTTATCAGGCTTTTGCTGTAACCATCTCAGAAATGAGCTGTCATCAGCAAATTTAATCTGTCTCTGGCTGCTTTAATTGTTAGCACCATTTCTGCCAAATCCTTCACAGTCCTCATAGCATGGAAAGTTTCTTTAAGATTTTTTATTCAGTCAGAAGAGATTGCACATAGTAATTTTTTTTTTCATATTTATGACTTATACATTTAAAAAGGTGATGGACCCTGATTGAACAGCTGAATTATGGAAATTCAACTGCATCACTAGTATAAAATACTGCGTCTGAAATATGGAAATATGTAGGTGAGGGGATTTGGGGAAAACCCTGCCAGCCAGAATAAAGCTCTGGAAGATATTTTACATTATTTGGAACGAGGACAGATCGAAACAGGTTTTCTTTAGTGCGGTGGGTCATGGAATTTTACTGGTGTCTACAAATAATTTCAAACATGCCCCAATTTTAAGCATGATGAAGGATGAAAATTATGGTCTTATGCTTAAAGTTGCTGTAGGAGGCCTTAGCAAAGCTGGGTTGAATCTTACATTTTTGCCAGAGGCTTTCTGTATAACCTTGGGCAATTTAGTTTGGCCTGGGCTCTCCAAGGATTCAATGACATAAAAATCTTTGGAGCCTGTGGGAATGAGGTACCCCAAAAGCCAGGTCCCACCCATGAGCACTAATTACTACCGGATTCTATCTGCCAGCTCTTTGCTTGCCCAGGGAGCACTGGGAGGTCTTCCTACGGTTCTTCAGAGGCCACTTCAAATCTGACACTCACAACTGGGTATGTTTTAGGTGCCATCCAAAATTCTTCCACTGCTGAGCTCTTCTTGCAAACCGCTTATTAATATGTTAAACAGTGTACATGCTAATTAAACCAAAATGGCCCTTTTCTCCAATTAGTCCTTCAGTTTTGGCTTCTGACAGTGAACTCATAAATCTAGAGCTAAGTGGATGATGTTTGCTGCACAATTAGGTAAACAGAGTATGCCTTTATCTCTATATATACCTATATAATTTCCTATGCCTATATACCTACATAATATGTATCCATATATTTATATTTATCAGCGAGTTGTATATATTTCAGTGAGTTAGATATATCTCTGTGAGGGACTATGATGGCAGCTCTGGACTTTCCTGACAAAGCACACATTTTTCTGGTTAATTTAGACATTCAGAGCATGTAAGAAGTTGGTTCATTACAACAGCAACTACAAAACTTTCCCGGGCAATCTGTTCCAAATACAGTTAAACACTGGGATAAGGCCTCTTGAATTTTTATGCCTGGACAGTTTTTTTAAAGTTAGACATCTTACAAAGATGTAAAAAAAAACTTTGACTGGGAAAGAAATTAACAAGTTATGCCTGTATTAGTAAAACCATGATTCATGGACAGCAGTGGGTCGTTAGGCACCAATAAACAGTCCTAGCTGATGACTACAAGCAGCATGTGGTGGGAAACTATAAAACAATAGAATTAGATTTATCTAATTCCAAAGAACTAATTTGCTGAGTTTGGCTTCTTTATCTTTATTATTTCATATGGTTGCTATTTGAATTTCTTTATTTTTATGAAACTTGTTTCCCTGTATGAGGATCTTGCAGAGTCCATGGTAATATGTTTTTACTTTGAATGTATGCTTGTTCATTTGGTTGTTTGCTTTGGATAATTACATCCCTCCTGCCATATCATTCCCTTTCGTAAACTATGGGAGTTACTAATGCAGCATGATTTGCAAATTCCGATTATTCTAAATGAATATGCTACTTGAAATTCCCTTCATGCAGTTTCAAGCATCCAAGTTTATAATATGCTTTTGCATTCATGCCAATAAAGATCAAATTTGAATGCTCAAAAAAAAAAAAAAAGTGAAAATAAAAGGATATTTCTTCAAGTCTTCCATCTGATTGGAGCCTTTTATTTTGATCCTAAGGGACAGCTGCGTCTGATCTTGCCCAAGTTTTATGGTTCTGACATGATTTCTCTTGTTGAGGGGTTTGAAACTGTCAAAGGAGATGTTCCAGCCCTCCCAGCTTGGTTAAGGCAAGCTCTAGAATCTTAAAAATTTGAACATAGAATCACTATCTTTCTATTCTGACACAATTTAAACTGCAAAATTTGAGACAAAACTGAAGAAAGTGAAAATTAATATTTCATCTACATATTTTTGTTTTCCCAGAACATATGTGGCATCATATTTACTATGAAAGTAAAAAGAACTTTGTCTTCAATCTAGCAGGTTCAGAGAAGGTTCTAGGCACCACTGGTGACATCAGCCATCATTTCTACCCCAGCAGATTTTTTTCTTAGGTTCTTAAGAAGGTGTGGGATATTTGGGTTGCAGTGGAATCTTTCATGACCCCTGGGAGACAGTAAACATATAGGGTGCAACCTGTCAAAGTCAGGAGTTGGTATGCTATGAATTCAGTCACCAGATGCCTCGTTTCTCAGAATATGTAAATATTGAGACACAAAATTTAAGCAACTGATACTCTGCATACCATGCTTGAAAATATGGAACATATTCCACTGCAAATTTTCTGGAAAGCATGAAAGAACCAGCAGTTTAATAAAGTCCCAAAGGAAGTCTTGTCCAGTGAATGGTTTTAGGAAATTGTAAAAAATCCCAAGAGGAACTGCTGAGAGAGTCATTAACATAATGATGATACATTTTTCTCACATTCAAGAATGGACCCAACAGGGATTCTTGATGTCACAGACACATTGTAGTGATATCTCTATATTTAAAAAAAAATGAGTGGAAATTTACAGACTGTACCTGAGCTGTCTCATTCAATACCAAAGTTGGGAAGAGTTTCTACATGACTTGTGTTTTTTTCCTCAGAATCATGATGTTGCTTTCCATACCCTCTCACCCCTTTTCTATTCCTTTCAACTTACTTGTCATCTCACTCCTTTACCCAATTTTTGAGACATGACAGAGTACTAGATATGCTTTTTTGGCATTCCTAACATATTTTCATCAAACTCCATACAATCAGATGAGGGAATTCTGGGGCTTTCTCCATGTCCTAGAAGAGAATATAATAGATGAACCTCAAGAGACCCAAAATAGGATGACAGATACATACTCAAGACAGAAAAATATGTTATAATTGGATGAAGATCAAACTAAAATGACCTGTGACATAGCCAGTGTTATGCCTCCAGGTCCTGACTGCCCAAATCACCCAGGCTGGGAAGATGGCCAGGCCCACCACGAATTCAGTCCTGCTGGGTTGCCTGGGTTTTTGTCCTTCTGTGAAGATCAGTGGACAGAAGGAAGGGAAGAGGGTGAAAGCATTGGTACAAATTCAGGTCTTGTTCCCACTTAGAGGAAAACCACAGTCGAGATGTACATCCTTACCTAATGCCCAGAAGTGCTCCCAGACCACCTTGTAGAGACAGAGAATGTTTTCATTGAAGGTACTATTAGTAGAGAAGGCCTAATGTCACCAGCAACAGTCTTTATAATCCATACACACAAAGAACTACAATGCACTGGTGCATAACGCAAAAATAAGAATTCCTAAAATGCATGGCCAGTCGATATATTATAATCTTTGAAATAACACTGGCTAGGGCACTTGCTGACTTTGATCCTGTTCCAAGTCTGGGAACATGTATTTCTGTAGACAAAACAGAAAGCATCTAATCTTCATTTACAGATCTTCACTGAGTGAGAATCTAAGGGAACCATAAACTGTTCTGTTGATTAATTAGCCTTATTGTGGGCTGCTTTTAGACCTCCTTGCTTATGTGAATTGGTTTGAGAAAGTGAAGTTACACAAGTTGACAGGAGGGGACTGACCAGCATGAAATATATTTTTTTTTTCTCCATACCATTCCCTTATCATTCCCCTTCCATATCAGAAGCCCCTCAGCTCAGAAAGGGATCCTCAGGTGTCTTGGACCCCATGCACAGACAGACCATCAGATTCAATATTGATATTAAACACTGAATTGTCACTTCTCTCTTTCCTGAAGGTATTTATCCCCTGAGCTGCTAAGATAATAATGTAAGCAAACAATTAGCCATTAAAGGAAATAAAATATAATGAAAGGAATTATCTGATTAAGTAATTTAAAAAATACTCTTAATCTAAGTGCTTTAGCCTTCAACTTATATAAACTCATTGTTTGCTTATAAATTAGTTATTTTAATAGACAGTTACCTTGGTACCTTAATTTAAGTTTTTTTCATTTTATTTTAAAATCCCAGCATTTTGGATTGTTGTTGTTGTTGTTGTTGTTGTATGGAGGTTTGCTTTTTTTTTCTCTAGACAGTGGAGCTCAGAAGTTTTTATGCATCTCCTTGACAGATACAAACATTATTCCCACTGTGTCCTTACTGAATAAAATATTTAAAGTGCAGAGCTAGCACTGGAAGATTGACTGTTCATTCTAAGTGAACTTTCTGATACCAAATGTAAAACTAGGGAGAACAGAGCACCAGTAATGAAGTGAAATACAAGGTTAAGTATTGGAAATTAATTAGTGAGTTCATCAAAAACAACTCTTTGATGGTCTGAACTGCTTCCAGAAAGATAAGGAGAGAACAATTTGAGAAAGCAGCTGTTTGAGAAAACAATTAAATCCCATCCCATACTTGCATAGAATTATTTCATATTCACATGCAAATCCTAAGACATGGATACACTCAAAATACTAATGCCCTATATATGCACAGACTGTTTCTGCTCTTGTTAACATAGCTGTGAATCAGAGGTAAATTAGCTGAAGATCTACAATACAAAACTGACAAGAGGTCTACTGCCATGATACTAAGAAAATTCAGACCAGGTATCTCTGACTTTCATCATCCGTATTATCAGCATAACATATTTGCTACCTACAGATCTTCATTGTTTTGGATATTGCACAAACATGTAACCAAACTCAGAATCTTTACCAGCAAGAGTCACTCACCCATACAATATGTGTGGACAGTAGAGTATCCATCATCTTTCTAAGTGAACCTATCGATATTCACTTTATTGGCATATTTCATCGTATATCAATACGACTCCACTGTAGTTTCTGAGAATTTACATAATAAGCTCCATTCCTGTGGTACTTAGTGGCAAAGGACAGGGATTAAAATCAAAATCCTCCACTGGTGTTCAGGAATGAGCAGCCAATACAGAGCAAGAAGGACCAGATCTTTTCTTCTGCTCTCCAACCAAACCTTTTGGCTCAACATGCTGATAAAGCAAGCAGCTAGGCAGCAAGTGTCGATCCTTTCCTACTAACATTGTTTCCAGACTGTTCTGCCCTTCATCTTTATCTAGAATCTCAATAAGGACAGCATGGAGATATTGAATTGGAGTTTGAAGAAGCTGGGATCTTTGTCATCACGATGATGGGATCAAGATGATGATGTCCTATTGAGGGACAGGAATCCCAGCAGGTGTTGCTGCTGCTGCAGGCAAATGCTAACAGTGCTGGCTGTGTGCCTGGGGTAACACATGCTTCTGCAGAGCCCTGCCACAGCCCTCACCACAGCGCAGCAGAAGCTTTATCCGCCAGATCCTCATGTGCACTGAAGTCACTGGGACTTTACTCCCCAGCTCTTTTTCCTCTCGATTAGGAAGGAAGCAGAAACTCACTGAAGTCACCTTTTTTTTGCTGTCTGCTGCTCTATACTCGTTTGCATTTCTTCCCTAGATCGGGACCAATAGTTCACTGACTCACCTCACTGGTGCCACTCGGATAGCACAGGCTAGGATGCGTGCAGAGAATGGTCTTAACATTCTTCCTTTCAGTGAATAATGGGCTGTAGAAAATAGTTTATTGTTTCTGAGATAATGCTATGTGATGACTAAATCTGTTGAGGAAATGGCCATCCAAGCATTATTGTAATAATGCAAGCACTCATTTATTTATCTTTGATGAGGTTCCAAAGAGCCTAATCAAGTTAGAGACTCTTTATTGTTACTTTTCCTAGGCAGGATTGTGACAACTTATTTGATGTCTGAAGTAGAATTTTTTAGCTCTTGATTTGATCTTTATTTTATATTTTTTAAGTCAGTAAAAAATGAGACTGACTATAGCCACATGTTTGTGATCTACAGCAAATGCTGGAAAAAATGTGCAGTTTTCTTACACCCTCTTCAAGCCAAATAATCAAGATGTGAGATGGTATCTACGGGTAAGACTGAGTGGGTTCAGGATTTAAGTAAGTTGAGACTCTGGTCTAATGTCACAGTCAAAATTCCCTATATATTCAGTATGAAGAAGCAGTATACACCAGCAGGAGGGATTACAACATGAGGTATTAAGCATTTAAATTAGCAAATAGCAGGAATCCTCTCCGCCTTATTCATCTTCCCAGTACCATGGCACATTCTTCTGGGAATCAGAATTAGAGTCCTAGACTCTGGGAGTCAGAATAAACTGGTATTGCACACACAAAAGGGATTTAGGGTCAATTTCAAAAGAGTGGAGGTGGTACACATGGTTTCTTCCCTTTCTAGAGAAAGCCAGTTGAAGACAGCCCAACATAAGTCATAAAAATTTGCTCATTTTTCTGGCTATTAAAAAAGATCAGTAATACTAGAAAAAAAGAAAAAAAAAGGAAAAAAACAAACCAAAACTGAACAATTATTGCTCTGATCAGAGGCGCCTTCTCCTCTGATCTGTGTCCTCAGGATCTGCCCCTGTAAGGTAGTGTCACTCTTTTATGCATATTTTGTGAAAATATGTGTAACTTGAAACTTTATCTCCCTTCATATATTGGAAATAATATTTTTTATGACTGTATCAGTAAAGTCAATTTGGATCCAGTTTCCTGAATTCCTCTACTATGCCTTAAACTGATTCCAGGCAAGCAACCTCTCAGACCACCTCAGGTGCCAAAACCTCCTAACATATTTCAGTGCACTGATCAATAAGGTTTTTTTGTGTTTTATTTTTGGGGTTTTTTTTTGCCTTCCTAGTCACACAAGTTACACAAGGTGGAAAAAAAAAAGCCACTGAATTAATATTTATTTTGCAACATAAAAGAGCCCAGCACTATCTACAAATGTTATAATTAATTTGGATTAATTTCATGTTCAAAGCCTGGCTCTGAAGGTGTTGATGGAGTAATTCATCAAAGAGGATTCACCTCTGTAAAAAATCAATGCTAAAGTAACCTTGATTACTGTCGCTGTTGATGTCACACATAACACTAATCAGTCATCGTTTGCACTGAACACTATCATGAACAAATATTATTTGTTCTGTTATTGGCATTTTTGAGACCCTGGGATAAAAATTCACTGCAACTTTCTAAGAGGAAGTTTTCACCTTAGGGAAATTGTGCAGGCTGTTCAAGAGCGCATGATCCAAGAGAAAAATTGAATGAATCTGAAAATTGAAAATAAGGAGACATACACTGTGGAATAAGGGGCCACTTGCCTTAATCACTTTCTTCTCATCCTTCCCCGCCTCTTCTCTTTTTTCATCTTTAATCTTTTTCTCTTCTATTTCTCTCTTTATCTCACTCTCTTTTTCTTCCCTTTTTCTTTCCCTTTCTTGCCTTCTCACTTTTTCACCCCAACTCAGGACTAGAAAGTATATTTGACAGTGGCAGATTTCTGGAGGGACTACTTTGCAATACAAGTAGGGGATCTCTAGAGATGCTGGGTCTGAAGTACCTGACCTGTGAGGTATCTAAGCCTAATACAGCCAAGCAAAATATCAATGTGAAAGCACCCAGCTCACCTTTAATAAGGCTTGCTATTGATTTTTGTGATTGCTCCTTTTATTCTTCAGAGCAAGCAAACATCTGCCACCCAGCTCCTGCTCTGCTGTCCCCTCCTTTTTGATTATTCTTATTACTTTTCAGGCCCTCAGGAGTCCCTCCTCTCACCCTTCAAGTTCCTGTAACTGATTCAATCCCATTCATTTCAGTGTGGCAAGTTCATGCTGCTTCAAGCACACCCTTGTACACAATTTCTGTACTCATATTGGCTTCAGGGAACCTTGGATCAAGCTTTCAAGTATTAGCCCATCTTACCTGGGCACTCCACAAGGTGCTTCTTCACTAAGATTGTATTGAAGTGTCAGCCCTCCCTCCATAGCCCTTCTTGTCTTGTCAGGCAGCTGGAACTGACACGAGGGCTGCACACACGTGATGGCAGGAGTCCTCTTCGGAGTTGGTCCCAGCCCACGGCGCTTCTCCCCTGCTTGTCCCCAGTGAAGAGTGTTTTGGCTGCATCCATGATTTATCCTCCTGCTTGAAGGGAAAAAAAAATGGATAGGGATGGGGTCAGTGTACAACCAGGTATCATCCCAGCATGGATACAGGCTTAAATCAAAAGAACACATAAGGAGTTGGATTCCAGCCCAAATCTGTTCTTACATAAGTAAATCTTCTGTGGATCAAAGTTGTAACTAAGTTATTCCACCTCTACTCAAATCCCATCTTCTTTTCTCCCCCAACATATCCACTGTGTGTATTCCCCCCAGGGATAAAATTCACTTTATGTATTTTTTTCATGAGAACAAATGACAGAGGAGAGAAGTTTGTGATCGCTTCTTATATTTTTTCTCGTTTAGATAGAATAAATTAACTCAAAACAGAAAAATATCTTAGGATGCTTCTGTCACAGAAACAGTCAAGCATGACTTATGTATTTCAGCTGATGGAAAATATGTTAAAAAATTCATCACGATTTCTAGATACAGTCTGAATAGTAAGTGTGTGTTTACCAGTTGGAAAATGGGGCTTTAGATCTCCTACACTCGTTCTGCTTAGTATAGCAGATGGTACTCCTATAGTGCCACAGTGTTTTCAAAACCACATTGAGAAAACCTCCTTATTTCAATCCACGTTACATCTGGCCCTGAATAGGATGAATTAACCACAAACATACAAAGAATGAAAACAAATTTTAAACCAAAAATGAGTAGCTATCAAAAACATACATATTGCAAATGTGCCAGATTCCTTTATTAAAATAAGGAATAGCCTTACAGGCTCTCATTTTGTCAAATATCATTTCTTAGTGAGGAGAAAATGTTGCTTTTCACATTTAATGTTGAGTTATGAGCTGTGGTCATTTTCCTTGCCTTTATCAAGTCAAAACACTAGACAGCAGTGGGAAAAGAGGAGGGGATGGCAAGGGTAGGAGAAATAGAGCTCTTGTTGATACTCCCAGGCTGCCAGGCAACAGGTCAGACATGAATAAATGCTTTGGGCTGGCAGCCTGGCCACAGCAGATGTTGCTCTGGACCCTGGCTCTTTTCCCAGGTCTAGGATGTCACCTGGTTTATCTAGTCAGGGCCTTTTCTTTACTAGTCTTTGTAAGACTGGGCAGAGCTAGACAGGCTGTCTCTGCTTATCGCACTGATAACCATGAAGTGCAGTAGATCTCAGAGACAAGTGATAAGCAAAGAAAAACACACACACACACTCAGAGGAGCAAAAATAGCTGTGGGAGAACCAGAAAAGAAAAGAGAGGATTCAGTTCTTTGTCCATAGTGTGCTACTTAAAGACATGATGTTTATGGAGATGGGATGACGCATGAGGCTGAGAGACTTGGAAAATGTGCAAATTCTATTTTGGCCTACTCAAGATATTTTTCTGTGTTCCTTTAATGATGCATTTTTACAAAGATGTGAATGAATGGATGGTTTCTCCAAATGAAAAACACTACCTGATAAGTTATTTTAGCCCAATTGCTTATTTTTTTTTCTGTTTGTCTGTTTTAAGTCTTTCAGTTTCACTTCTGAGTTTTTTTGTCAAACACCCCCCTATTCCACCCCTATTTGTCTGGATAAAAGTATTTACTGTTTTATTAGAATAATCTTTTCTGATAGGTAAGATTACTTTAAGAGAGGCCTGTTGAACTATCAGCATTATGACACCTTCTCTGTTGTGTCAATGCTTGACTGATCCCTTGATTCCTTTGGGATCAATTAAAATTGGTTTTCTTCCCTTCCATAGGTATGTAAAGCAGTAAGACCTTGAAGACAGCATCCAAAAAAGCTACATAATTAAAGTATGATTGCAGTGATACAATTTTTTTTTCTCAACTTCCCTCAAATGTTTTCCAACTGAACAAGATTTGAATAGAAACAACCTGCAATAAGATTAAAAAAAAAAAAGAAAAAAAGAAAAAAAGAAAGATGTCATTTGGATTGCTCCTTTCATTGAAATTTCTTAGGCATTTTCTCATTTTCCAAGCATACTAAACATTGAAGAAGTTAACTTGTAGTTGGACTTATTGTCATAAAAATGGTAAAATTTAAAAGGAACCAAGGTGGCACAGTAATAGACCCAGTCCTACAAAGGCTTCTTGGAGCACAAAACTGCATTCAAACACGAACAGGCACCAAACATTAAACTTTGACCCAACCCCTTGGTAGAAAAATCATAAATCCTTTTTGTCTTGCAGAAAAATTAACATTGCTTTATGTCTGTGGCCAGACAGTCTGTCTTTGGTGTTTATAAACCCTTGGTATTCTTTCATATTTACTGTGAGTAACTTCGAATTAAGCCCCATTTATTTTCATTGTATTGAATATACAAATTTACAATGTAACAGTGAATCATGAATGGAAGATCCAGATCGCCCCACAAGCATCATTCTCTGTGTCTATTCATAATCAATCAGCAGTACTGAAAAAACATAGATACCATCCATTTGCCAAAACATTATGGCATTTGCAAAATAATTTCAATGACTTTCACAAATACAAATGTTTGACAAGAATTGGTGTTGATATCCACATGCACAAGGGGCATAACTGTAATTTCCAGATGCCCAGCTGGAATGACTGTCCCTGCTTTGACTATCCTGCAAACGACTTCTCTAATCCTGTGATAATAATGATGACGATGATGGCGATGATGACGATGATGAAGAAGAAGAAGAAGAAGAAGAAGAAGAAGAAGAAGAAGAAGAAGAAGAAGAANGATAAAAGTATAGAAGTGAAAACACCTATATGCAAGAGAAAGAAAACAAATATTTTATCTAAATAAATAAATTAATCAATAAATTTAAAATGTAATTAATTAATAAATTACACTCTTTCTGAAATGTAAATTAACCACTGGCAGGTAAGTATTTTGACTATAGGCTAATATTACTAAAGCATAGCAGTTCGTCTATGATTTTATACTGTATAAATTATCTGCTCCACAGTGACAAAACTTCAAAGGCATGAGAAGGCAACTCCTAAATTGACACCTCCCCATCTGAAACAGTTCATGTTCATCCTGGGATTTAGGACAGGTGATATTTTTGCCTCTCTTGGCACAAAGGGGCTTGAACAGGCAGCATTGCTGATACAGAACAGAAGTGTTTCACTTCTGACTAACTTAGGGTGCAGATAGGGTTTGCCAC
>WBMY01005799.1:56261-67576 GCA_013397315.1 Donacobius atricapilla
TTTTTTTAGGTGGGGTTTTTGTTTTTTTTTTTTTTTTTTTCAGACTGAAGTCAGTCTCTACTTTTCTACATGAAGGAGGGAAGAGTGAGAGAAGGATGACGAAGTCCAGGACTATGAATATGAGTGACTGAGTGATTTTAAAAGGGAAGAGGTTTAGCTGTTGTTGAATGTCTGTGAAAAGTTCCAGTGGCAATTAATGTCCTGAAAACTGCTGCTGTGTGATACCTTCCACAGTCTCATAACTAAATAACTTTATAACCGTATCTGAGTTTTTAATGGTCAGAAAACTGAATAAATGATGTGCTCCTTCATAATATTGCAAAAGAAGAGTGAGAGTGTAAGCTGCCATGAAATATGAAATACATGAAATACCCTGTCTTCTGTATGCGTGGGCCCTCCTGATCTGGAAATATTCTATTGTGCCATCATGACCTATGTTGAGGATGAATGGAAGTCTTCATTCTCTAGAGCGTTATAAATTCAAAATCAAGCATTTTCAAAATATTGCATATTTAAAATACTGGGATGGCAAAATACTCTAAATATCTGTCCCATGAGACCCATTAGCTTTTGTCTTTTCTTTCATCTAGACCAGTCTGGTATCGTATGCACAAAACAGAGATGGAATAATTTTTGAAATTAATAAAATCCCACAAAAACATACAGATTTCTGGTTCATGTTTTTTTGCTGGTTCATGCCATATAAATGAGATAAGAGATTATCCAACATGGTGTTACTGTGACACTACCAAATGCTGATGATTTTTCCTTACTGCATCTAGTAGTGCTTCAGCAATACTTCTGCAGTCTCTCTCTCAGGATAACGAGTTGTTTAAAAAAAAAAAAAGGCAAAAGGCAAAAAAAAAAGGAAGAAAGAAGGAGAGAAAAAATAAAGACAGAAAGAAATAATCATTGTAGAACATCCTGAGGGAACAGAGAGATGTGGAAAAGCCAGAGAAAGAAGTAGCTAAGCCTGCCTTGACTGCATGAAATTTGTTGGAACGCCTCCTAGGGAAAGAAAATAATCACTTTTTGGGGTAACGGAATTTAAATAACTTAAAATTGTGCATACACAATTGGTTCTTTTGCTGCTGTTAGGAAAAAAGAAAATTACTCAGTCATAGCAACCTATTTTTCAGCAGGAAGGAAAAAAATAGAGTAAGTGGAAAATATCAGCACAAGTTTTGGAGCTGAGACACATTTCAATTACTAAAGTGAAATACAGTTCTTGAAGTATTTTTTGTCGATTTTCTCATCAACATCTCTCTTACCTCCCTTTCAAGGAAAACTTAAAGCTTTGATGTGTGCGCAAATGTCTGGCCTCAGAGAGGGCTGTAACTCCCAGCCAGGCTGAACACAAGCGACTGTGGGTGTACCAGGGTAAGAAAAGCTCAAACCACAGTAACTAGAGTCAATTACCCCAAGGAGAGCAGAGGTAAGGAAAGCCAGCCTTGAGAAGTAAGCTTTGAAAGAGTGCACTACAGGGAAGAGGAAAGTCTCAGCACACAGGTGTAAAGGTTCTGTCTGACACCCCTGGGGGAGCAGGGTGGTTTTCTGAACTGCTTTCTGCCAAAAATTCTTGAGTGATCCTTTAAATCCAGTCCTCCAAATTGTTAGTTTCTTGTCCATAAAGCTGGATATTACCACAGCCGTTTTGAGGAACTTGTGCCAAAGCACAAGAATGTAATATTTTTCCTACTGAAAATGACAATACAGAAAAACTCAGGTAAGCTCTCTTTGTAGAGAGCTCTACCTAAGAAAACACAGATCAACATACATAAACTTTCTTCTGACGAATAATTCCACCTTCCACAGAACCTTGGTTTTTCCACAGGCGTCACAGGCACAGTAAAAATGCCTGCCTACACCATACCAGTATCCAAAACATCTCTCCCAAATAGCACTGATTAAGAGAAATATTATGTCTGCCTAAGTTCAAGGTTTTACTTGGCTGCTTTATTTGGGGAGCTTATGAGTATTTGAGGTCAGGGTGAGGAGTTCCAGTGCCTCAGGGGCCTGCCTTCCCCTTTGACCATCTGAGAATCCAGAGGCTGCTGATCTTTAAGTATCTCCATCAGGTGTTAGAGGTAAAACAGTGGCTGTGCTGCCTGCGCCTTAGCTTTCATCTCAGCATCACATTCTTTTCATAGCTGAGCTCGCACACTTACCCTGCGCAAATTAGGGAGATTTAGAATCTTTCAAAACTGGTGCTGACCATGCGCAGCAGTGAGTTGGGCATGGTTTATTCTTCACAAAATCATAGAATGGTTTAGGTTTGGAGATACCTTAAGATTATCATGCTCCAATCCCCCTGCCACGGGCAGGGCCACCTTCCATGGGACCTGAGGCTCAGGCCGCCATCCAGCAGTCCTTGGACATTTCCAGGGATAGGGAAGTTTGCTTGCAGAGACAACCCCAACTATATTGCAAATTCATCTCGAGGAGCAGCACTGCTACAGTCTAGAGGTGCTGTTACAAAGATTTTGGTACAGCTTAAAGCTGATATTTTACGAAGGCAGCTGAAATGGCTCAGTGGCTAGAGCTCACCATCCTTGGGGTTTTTTGCAGCTGTAGTGCAGACATGCCCTGAAGCCTCTCAGAAATGTTGGCCATCTGTTTTGAAGAATGCCAGAACATTACTTTTAAAAGTTAAATATGTATTAAGCAAGGTTTTACGTTTCTTTCAGAGTGGGAAGCCCGTATTTTTAGACTGTAGCTGGTGAGACTGCACATTTGAGTTATGCTTTTAAGCTGCTGCAAAGTTACTAGTGTCAGGGGCACCACTGGGATCAATGTTGGAACCACAGCTTTTTCAGTACCTTAAATGACTCAGAGCATATTATTTAAACTAAAAATTTCTGGTGTGCAGATGATAGTAAATTGGGAGGAAAGGTCATCTGTGAGAAACAATACAGTCAGGTAGGGAAGGATTTAGATCATTTAAGTACTTGAGCTAATAGATAGCAAATTCAATGCAGATAAATGCAGAATAATGGGTCTCGGAGAATGTAATAAAAAGGACATAATATCTGCTTAATGGGAAGGTACTACAGCATATTGACCTGGAGAGAGATATGAGAGTTATTTTAATAATAAAAAACCCTTATATTAAAGCTTTCAACTCAATTATTGTTAAGGAAATACCTTGTATTTCGTTAGGACCTCACCCAAAGTACTGCATTCAGCACTAATCACTCTATAGTTCGGAAAGCATATTTAGAATTGGTCTTAAAGGGGTGATTTGTAGAACAATCTAATGAAAGCACATTTCAGAGATATAAGTTTTGAGGACATTACAGTGAAGATTGACTGTATCTTCACCAGAGTCAGAGTCTTTAGAGGTGACTGTCTAAGACATCCAGAACAAGCTTA
The DNA here is from genome assembly GCA_013397315.1 of Donacobius atricapilla. Classification (NCBI taxonomy): domain Eukaryota; kingdom Metazoa; phylum Chordata; class Aves; order Passeriformes; family Mimidae; genus Donacobius; species Donacobius atricapilla. The sequence continues at coordinate 59,634 of WBMY01005799.1, forward strand.
ATGAATACTTGGCAGTAAGAGGTGAACTGTTGAGGAACTCATTACTTTAACCCCTCAATCTTCACAATTCTATTAAGTTCAGAGCTGCTGTCATGGAGGAACAAATTCTCATCTAGATTTACACCACTGCAGTTTGGGTGAAATCGCTGAACCTTCTCTTTTTACAGAATCATGAAGAAGAACAGGACCTGTCCTTCAATTTCTAATAAGGGACTAATGGACCCTCTGCTCCAGCACAGGTCTCTCTCTATGCTCCCTTGTCTCATTTGGCTTACCAGGTCACAGGCCTGGTAGATAAGGGAACATCAAGGTCTTGTAAGTCTAACAGAGCACAAGAATTGCCTGAAAAAAGGCGCACAACAGTTTGAAAAGTAAAGAAAGGATTAAAGTACACCACATGTGATCAAGAGGTTTTTCTCTCTCCTTTCTGCTGCAGTATGACTGAAAACAGCTGGTGGGGGGAGGTGGGCTCTGATAAATGGCTTTTTTTGTCATAGCAAAGTCATCATATTGTGTCTGCCAGAGACCTGCTAGAAGGCATGTCTTGTGAAGCCGGTTTTGAAGCTGTCAGTATGCGACTCTCTCATCTTTGCAATTATTTTTTTTTCATATTTTGCAAGTTATTATTTTCTCTAAAGCTAATGGGCAGTTAAAGTGACAAATCACTTCCTTCCTGCCTATAAATTGGTGGTTTACAGATGTTGGAAATGTAATCTGGTATTTTGTTCAAGCTCCAGACACAAAATCTTTGGCAGGAGGCCGTCATTTAATCAGAAAGTACACAGATCTCTTCCAAATTCGTGGTCCTGGATAAGCATGCATCATTTGGTACTCTGCAAACAGAGAACAAGGGGGCTTGTGTATATTTTCCCTCATTCTGGTAATGCAGATGACACAAAATTCATGCTTTTAAAATGATAATATTCAGAAGACAGTCCATATTCACCATATTCTACATGATCAGTTCTGACTTACTTTTTTCCTCTTTCAAATAGCTTTAAAATGAATTAATCAGGTTATTCTAATCAGAGAAAGTTTCTCAATGAGACAGATAGAAGTTGCATCTGAATTTTGTTTTTCATTACCTTCCCCAGATAAAAATGGAGGCTTTTCTAAGTATTACTTGCATCATTTCCTTCATGAATAAATATCTTGTTGGAAGAGATGGAACATGAATATTGTGAATGTTTTTGAGATGATCCAGAAAGACACATAATGTTCTTCCAAGATAATTCTGCCATAACCTCCTTGAAAGGCTTGTAAAAATACATCACCTGCTATAAGGTTCATGCAACTAACCTTTAGAGCTGCAAATTTTATGCTTTCTGCCTCTAAAAGAGATAGGTTGGTTTGTTTATATGTCTTTTCTCTACAAACTTCTGAAAAATTATTTTGTTTCCACATAAGTCTCAAAACTTTCTAAGTTGATGGCTTTGGTTTTTTGATTTTTTTCATTATGTCTAACAGAAATATTATATTTGTTTTACTCATCTTGTGATATTTCATAATCACGTTATTGTCTTCATTCAATTATATCATAGACTTTTCACTTCACAATTGATCCAGGAACACAACAGTAGTGAAAGGAAAAGGACTCAGTGAAGAAGTAAATTGTGTTAATTTGTATATTTATATACACGACTTTATGCAAATAATCATCCGGTGGAAATAAAGTAGGAATCAAATCCAACCTTAAGTGGTACCAGGTTAAAAAAAAAGTCTAAAAGATGACTTGATGTAATACAAGCTTGGAAATCACTGGGTATTTCTCATAAACTATTGGTTATGTGTACAAAAATCTGAACAAATCTTCAGTTTTATTTTTTGTGACTAAAAGATCCATAATATTATCTAATGATTTGTTTACTTTGTCTTTCATTTCATGACACTATTTTATTTCTATGTGCTCTGTCCACTTTCTATCTATTGAGATAATTTTCTCTTTGTCTTTCCATTGCTATGATTTTGAACTTCCATTTGCCATTGTTTTTCACTACTTTTGAAATGCTGTTAATATTGTTTTACTTTTTTCTGGTTCTCTGCTTCATGATTTTCTTTGTGTTACTAATGTGACTTTCCTTACAAGAAGATAATCAATATGAATAATTAGATGAAAAATGAATGCCACAAAAANTTTTTGCTTCTTATCACCTAAACGAGGAAGGAAATCTGTTCTTAGGCAATAAAAGTACTTTCACCTCACAGATTTCAATGATCTGGTCATGTCCTTCCACAATATTCTGTACTGTAAAGGATATTTTCCTTCCCATAATCTCTATTCTGTGGCTTTATTGAGGAAACTATTCTCCAAGGCTGAAAATTCAAAACATATTTTAAAAACAATATTTGAATTCACAACACTTTTTCAACCTAATTCCACTCTTTCAATACTGGCAGTATTGGTTCCTATGAGAAAGTCATTTTTGGAATGAGGGAGTGGCGCTGTGGCCTTACTTCGCACATCTCACATTATCTTGTTTTTTCGTGGCTTATGAGCTCCCACCGTGGAATAGTCTTGCTGATTAAGGTCTTGTTGGTGGCTTGCCACCCTACTTATCAGACTTCTGGCATCCTTTTCATTTGGAGCCTAATCAGGAAGATGAAGTTGGGTAACAGGATTCCAAAATGAACCCACAAGGGGGCTATGGAACTAATTAGAATCCATCCAGTGCAATTTCTTGTTGAACTACAGAGTGCCCAGCTAGCAAAAACACAGCTTCTCTGTTTGTTAAATGAAAGTTAACACGTTCACTTTGCTTTTATCTACTGTTCTTATCACTCTGGAAAAGATAACCTGGGGAAGCTGCAGAATCTCATAAGTGAAGGCTTTTAGGAACATGTTAGATGAACAACTGTCTGGAATGGGGAAGTTTAGAGGAGGGGTATAAAGGCAGATAAACTTTTGAGACCCTATAAACCCTATCATCTTCCATGCTGTTGTGTTCCAACTACTTAAAGGTATTGGAGAAGTAGCCAGCTCTCGTCTTCTAACTCTGAATTCATTCACCCCTGGCAAAAAACCTGAACACTAGGATTTTTCCTACAGCAGTGACAGTATTACAGCAGTTTCCTTAGCAGTCTCCTCAGTTCTGAAAAATTTACTTCACATTTCAGCTGTTAAGGCCATGTAGGTTTCTAATAAATGACAAGGTCAACTGAGAGTGAAAAGCATGTGCAGCAATTGCAAAATTAAAAATGTGCTTTATTTTAAGTCTGTCAGGAATAAAAACACAAGCTGAGGAATGCAAAGTAGTTTAATTAAAGCTCACTTAAAAACTAGCATATATTATATATATATTTAAAAATAATTTCACTGGAAGATTCAAGGCTTTTCTCTTGTTTTCTCCAATGGTAGTGAAATCACAGCGTGCAGTTAATTCTTTTCTTGGAAGATAATATTTCTCATGACTTTCTTGTCAATGCTGATATTATCTTTGCTTGCAAGACAATGTCTTGCTCAAGGAAATCCCAGAAACCACATAAGTTCAGTTTTATCCAAACTCAATCAACAGTCATACATACCAATTTTGGCAAATTCAAGCATTTCTAACCACTATTCTTAACTCTCTTGTTTTTAATAAACTGTGATCACTATAGGCATTCAAATTTCTATTCAAGGGTCCATCCCTTTTACTAACATATTATTTGCATCTTGGAAGTAATCCTTTAGATTTGTCTGTGCCAAATACTTTCTTTCCATCGTGGGCAATTTTGGGGAGGGGACTCTCTGTCAAAGTGTATGGCATTGACATGGACTAAACAGTGTCAATTAATGTATCTTCCTTAATTTTAACCAAATCTTTCCATATCCATGTTTAAACATCATTCAAATCATGTCTTATCTAAGCAGCTAGACATATCTTCAGAAATCTAATTAATTCCTAAACATTTTGATTTGTCTTACATTTTTTACTCCAATTTTTTTAATGATTATGAGACTTAGACCAAGATGACCACCAGTGGGAGATTTGTGGATTTCACAAGCACTTCCTCCAAGATAGCTCTTCTTTGGTTATTTCCCTAGCATTTTTTTAGAGAAAAACAACTGCTCTCTTACAGACGACTTTTAAACACCTTAGCTAGCATCTTTTAATCCTTTGGCTAGAAATAAGTGGTCTGCCTTCATATGGAACATTGCTTCCCTGCCTGAAGATCTTCAGGACCCCTTTTCCTTTTACTTTTTACTCTTCACTCTCCAAAAATCTTGGAGAAAATATAAAATTTTCACCAAAAATGATTTTGTTGTTGTTTATGAAAACAGAGTAACTCTTATCTACTTATCCCATTCACAAGTGAATTCCTCTGTAAGATCACAACTTTTCCTAAATGCCTTCTTTTTCTTGCTTTGATTTGGTTACAGTAGAAGTAGCAGAATCCTAGAAAAATATTTTCTACCAGCAACCTTTTCTTTTCCTTATTCACAGACTTCATCTCAAGAATGCCTAAGCTAGAAAGCCTACTTTTTCCAACTCATTAAAAGTTTCTTAAAAAGCATCTTCTTGGGAACTTAAGACATTCAAAATTCAAAGCTGCCACTACTCTCTCTCATGTCATATGGCTTGCAATCGTGAAACACAGCAGTGCGTGTTCAAGAATTGAAATAAAAAATTACTGCTATTAAAATTCTCCTCAGCCCCTGGAGGTGATACATGGTGATCTGTGCGGTCCCTGGGTGTTTGAGTCAAAGAAGTAGAGGTCCCTGTGGGAGCAGTCAAATGATTTTCTGAAATAAACAGTGCTAATTTGCCCTGGAGAAGCCCATGATCCAAACAATGTGGAATACTGAAAGACTACTAAAAAGCTTAGTTGTGCATTTCTATTTCTTGGTGATAACTGTTAGTTTTCTAATAAAGCAATTTATTTGCCAGACAAAGCAGGATGTTATGTTCCAGTCCTGTGAAATTCTTTCTCTTTGTCAAATCTGTTTTGTTTGTGTATATGTTTAGTTGTTCTTTCCTTCTAAGTTTCTTTAATATCAGCTTTGTTACTGGACTCTAGTCTTTACAGAGCTTGCACAAAGTATTTACTGCAATGGTTGAAAATCAAATCTAAGGAAAAAGTAGGTAACAAGTGCATTTATTAACATAGTACTGTGAAATGTAAAATGAATGACAGTACTAGTATAGCTTCCCTCTGAGCAGTGCTCCAAACCCCTCCTTTGATGATACAGTCATGACAAGACTTTGGCTTTGTTGTTTCTTAGCTAGTTATTCAAAAAACTGCATCGAACTGTTTGTGGTTTGGGTGTTTCGGTGTGTTTTTTGGTTGGTTTTGTTTGGTTGATTGGTTGGTTGGTTTGGTTGTGTGTTTTGGGGGTTTTTTGTATGTTTTTTTTTGTTTGGTTGGTTGTTTTGTTTTGTTTTGTTTTGTTTTGTTTTGTTTTCTTCCAGAAGTCTGGGTATTCTGCTACACCATTTGGCTTCATACCAGAAGTCTGAACAGCATTATTAGCTTCATTAGAAGACTTTCACCAACTCATCAGCAAGGGAACTTCAAGAACACATGTTAATTTGTAGGGCCAGAAAAAGCCCAAACAACAAAAAAACAACAACAAAAACCACACATCAACCTGCTATACTCCTCTGTAAGCAAGCAACTCTATGATTTTGAAGTTTGAAAATAAAAAGTCCTTAAAGGCAGTTGTCTCTCCACCTACTACAGTATGAAACATGGAGGGTTTCAGAGGACTACATTCACTTTTTTATTGCTACTTCACTATTCCAAGCAGCAAGGATTCATTAAGTGCAAAGGTACCATTAGTGAAATTATGTGTCCTATATCATCTCTGGAATATGGTCTTAGTACCTCTGGTTTCTAATTGAACCAAGAAGTTAATCTGAGATGTTTAGATGAACCCTTGTGGGATGCTATTTTTTTTTTTTTTTACAGAATAGTGACAGCAGTCATTTATTAAAGGGAATTTTCCATATGTTTATATTCCAAAGGTTCTTTTTAGAAGAACAAAATCTAAAGCCAACAGAGAAACAATAGCAAGAGGTTAGATTTAACTTTGCCTGTCCTTTTGTCCTCCTTGAGTTCACCTACATTAACAAAAATATTAACGGTGCTGTAGAGCTTTCCCAACTACTTCTTGAGGGGGAAGAGAGATTATTTGATTCCTTTTTTATCACAATTTATGTCAGTATAAAAGTTATAGAGATTGCCAGAAACTAAAGGAACATGATGTAGAATCACAGGAAAAGTGTAAAATCAATACAGCCAGGTGTCTGAATGCTGCACTTGGCAGCCCCTCTCTAATCCATAGTCAGTGCTATATTTTATGTATATAACTGAGATTCGGTTCCTAGATAATCCTCAAACCCAAACAGCCTGCACCAGCGCAGTGACCACAGAGACAGAAGGGCTTCAGATTTTGATGTGCAAGGCAGGATTTTGTGAAAAGAGTGTCCAGACAATACCTGCAGCCCATGAAAAGGAGAGAAGTACTTCCAGGCTGTCTGAAATATCTGGAAGTGTCTTTGTCTCCTAATGTTAGAAGAATTCAAGGTAAATTTTGCTTGTAACTTACATTTCTCCTGTTCAGTGATGTATTCCAGGCTCAACAATGACCATTTTTACCTGGGAAATGTACATTTTTCATAAGAGACTGTCAGAAGAAAATGCAGAGCCTTTTTTGCTTCCTCTTTCTGCTTTCTTTCAGGTAGAAACCGGACACAGCTAAAATCATTCTTGTACATTCTTCCCCTTCCAAAATAGTAACTGATTTAAAATCTCACCAGATCTCTAACTTCACACAATCAAAACTGTGAATTGTACTAATTCATTTGTCTAGCCGTCAGCCCAACATCTTGTCACAAGAGAAGGTGATTTGACTGTCAAGAGGAAAAATGAAACACTAAGGACTAAGATACCTAAAGCATTTAACACATTTCTTAATATAAACAAAGTTGCTAAGCAGAAGACTCTGATCCTACTTTCATGAGCAAGCTTTTGAAATCATATTCTATCCCTATATGGCTTTAAAGAAGGCCAGATCATTCCTGGGCTTGGTTGGAATTTGAATGAGGTGTAAACTTAATTTGATCAATTCATGTGAATTTCAGGAAATTTTCTCAATATTATTGTTTGCTGTAAGTTTTAGGCTCAAAAGAAATCTGAGATTCTGGGCTTCTTTATCCCGTTTAAGTGTTTCGTGCACTATCGTCATCACCTTGTTCTGCAGTCTCACACTAAAAATACATTTACACCCTCTCACATATAGAGAAACAAACCAACCCCTTCACATTTATATGTATATTTGCGTGCATTCACTAGCTTTGTTTTATACTTGACCTGTAAATTATTTTAAGAATGTTCTATGTTTGCAAAGTACATAGTTAAACGAAATTCTGATCTGTTGCTGTAGTTCCTCATTATGCACTACTGCAATATAAACACAAAGACAAATAAATAGAAATACAAATACTACTACTAATGAAAATAATTATTAATCACAGTAGTAAACACCATTATCTTTGTCTGTTCCAAGGGCACAAACAGACTTAAAACTGTCTACTTATAAATTTCCTTGTATGTGTATAGGTTATGGGTTCACCATGGCTGGAAGCCCATCACCCACCAAAGCCACTCTGTCACTGCCTTGCTCAGGTGGACAACTCAGCTCGAGTTCACTCTCAATTTTCTCTACTTCTTCCCCCAAAGCTGCAAAGGGAGATGGGGAATATGGACTGTGATCAGTTCATCACACATTGTCTCTGTTGTTCCTTGCCCCCCAGGGGCTGGACTTTGGCTGGACTCTTCCCAGATTGAGTGTAGGGTCCGTCCCATAGGAGACAGTCCTCCACAGCCTTCATTTGTTTGAGTCCTTCCCACAGGTTACAGTTCTTTATCACTGCTCCAGCACAGGTCTGTACCACAGGACTAGTCTTTCAGGAACAGTGACGGTACCCCATGAGGTCACAAGTCCTGCCAGCAAACCTGCC
>WBMY01005801.1:0-59488 GCA_013397315.1 Donacobius atricapilla
TTAAATTTTAACCCATTACACTTTGATAACTTCTCTCATGTATTTTCTTCTTGATTTTGGCACTGTGTAGCCATGACAATGCTCTGTGATTCAGAAAAGAAACAGCACTCTGGCAGTGTAACCCTCCAGGCTGAGAAGGTGTCTGGAGAAATGCAATTTCTTACTGCAATATGTGATGTTTAGCTGCAGAGATTTGTGTCAGAATAGGATCTGCTTTTCTGGCTCGTTCTACCTCTTTGACTTTCATTCCCTTTTGGCACACTTCAGTGCCTATCTCTGTGCTAAAAGTGCTGCAGTCTTGGCCTTGAAAAAGGTGAGTTAGGGCTGTACCCTCAGGGGCAGCAGAGGAAAGCTGATATTTGCATGGATGGCTTTGCAGATTGTCCTTAGCATGACCAGAACTGGAGAGAGATGTCATGGCATGGGAAAATGACACACACACACATCTCTGCAGAGGAGGTGAAGATTTCAGGCTATGAAAGTCAGGCAAGAAAAGGAGGAGGTATGTCCTTGGAAGTGTCTGATGACTTGCCTGTTCAGAGGCTGTGTGGATCAGAGGAAGGCAGGTCCAAGTGCCCAAAGAAGAGGTCCAGAAGAAAACTGTGTTGTTAGTTGACCTGCGTGTAACAGACGCTAAAAGTAACGGCTCTACTGTTTGGGCTGAAAGTGTATGTTTAAATCCTTCTCCTACTTCTTTGGTGGTGCAGGAGCTCTACCAGGAATAGCTCCTCCTGCCCTACCTGTATGGAGCCCTGTGTACCACACCTTGGCTGTGTGTAGGGCTATGATCACTTTCTACAGAGGCAGGGAACTCCTGCCTTCCTGTCTGATGGGAGCTGAGCCCTACTGGGGTCAAGTAAAGGGAGAAACAGAGCAAAAAGTATTTTGTGGGTCCAGTAACAGTCATCTGGCTTTTAAAGCTTTCCGAGATTTCCTGGAAGCTAGAGAGCTGTAATCAACCAAGTCTGAGCACTAGACAAATGCACTACAGTGTTTGGGTTGGTTTCTTTTTTCTCCTTCTTTTTTTAATTTAAAAATTATTTGTTGGAGGAACAGACTAAATTAAATCAAATTGCCAAAAGACCACAGGGGAGCTCTACAAGGTCTTTCTTAAACTGAGTACATAAACTTTAGCTCCCATTGGTTGGGCAGCTTTAGAGTCTTTAATCTTTGTTGCTGTTTATTTTTCATAGCTGTCACTCTCTGTAATTCTAATCATTGGTTTTGTTAGTGGAGTCATGAAGTGCCCTGCTGGCTCAGAGGCTGATCCATGGGAACCTTAAATTGACTGACTGAGTTGTGACAAGTGCATATCACTCCAGTCTCCACAAACTCCTCTGCAGGACTTGAAACAGCCTTAACAATCATTTGGCCAGCAGAAAAGGAGACAGTACCAAAATTAATAAAATGTGTTTCAGTAAAGCAATTTCCTTTGCCTTTCCCTGTACTAATTCCTTGCTTTATTTCACCTTTTGTCCCCTCAGAAGTTAATTTTAAAATTAAAGAATGCATACTACATGATACATCTTTGGGTTTTTAAGTGAGCCTAGAGCCGAAATCAGAGAGGCAGTGGGAATTCAGTTTGACCTCAGCACTTGCAAAGCATGGAGCAGGCACACAGACACTGTACAGTCACCCAGATGAGCTGAAGAGGTAGTGTGCCATTGCAGATGGCCAAAGGTTGCTGGGCGGACCTGGATTCACCAGCTCAGTAATGTGTGATCTGCCATACCTCTGCAGGCTGTGCCCCTTGCAGTGCACACCAACATTGTCCAGAGGGTGCTGCTGCTTTTCTGGTAGTTTTTTAAGCCCCATGCAATTGAAAATATTTCAGATTCCCTTCAGAGTTCCCTTCAAGGAAACAGTCTTATCTAAAACTGTCTTTTACATTTCCTTGCAGACTTGCAAGGGGAAGTTGAAGGTGAAGTGTGGTGCAGGGGGAGTGGGACTTGCATGGCATTTTCTTGGGATGACATCCTTAGTGGTGACCAAATACCTATCAGAAAGGATGAAGACAGGGTGGTGTTGCCTTCACATGTGGGGATTCAGTAAAACTGCATTGGATGATGGTAACAAAGGGTAAGGGGGTTTGCAACTCTAGAGGATCACTGGATCACAGCTTCACTGTGACCTTGACATTGATCCCAGCACTCAGTGTGGACATGCTGATGACTTAGGAGCCCAGCCTTTGCTTTCAGCTGTGGTAGGGGTTGGTACATGCCTGCATGTTGACTTCTGCAAATGCTAACATGTCCCATGCTCTTACAGTCTGCTGCCTGTGTTGATGGTGTGCTGCCAAATTTAGAATGCTCCTACTAGTCCAGGAATTAGTACAAGTGTGACAGACATTTAATTATTACATAGAACTTCCGTGACTGCAAGAAGGCAGAGCCAGAGATGTAAATCTGAACGAGTATCTCATCCACAGGCAGTTATTTGCCTCATGTATCAGTGTGACACATCAAATGCTTTTAAATACTCAATGTACTGATATATCTGGATGCAAATGAGTTCTAGCCTGTCTGTAGTTCACCTCTTGGCCACAGCATGAGGATATTTGCTAGGCTAAGTCCATCAGACTAAAATTACCTGGGTTGTCCTGTCTGTGTCTCCAAGTACAGGTACTCACCCCATGTGAGTAAGTGTAGCCTGCCATTTTTGCACTTCACTGCAAGCTTCCCCCCGCCTCCAACCAACTAGCACCCACTCCTGGTGCAGGCCAATTTAGCAAAGAGGACTTTACAACAGCTAATGTCTGCATCCAACTCACAGTCCCGCGTCACGACAAGCAAGATCCAACATTTACTCCTGCTCTAGTGGCTGTAGAGGTAGGCTTGTTAGTTATTTTTCTATGCTACCAAAGCATTTAGGGATTCTCAAGGACTCTGAGGGTTAACCAACAGAATTCTGGATATCTGCAAAGAATTTTACCTGAGATTAGTTATTTTGCTTACTTATGTGTTGAACATGAACAGCCCTAGGCAAGCTGTGATGAAGAGCAGGCTGGACAAACAACTAATGCTGCTAATATTGACCCAGAGCTCCATTTAGCTTTGCAACCCCCTTTAAAAGGAAGCAATCAAAAGAAATCGCTGTGAGATCCTGAAGGCTGCTTGTTTGTTTTTTCACATGCTGCTCAGCTTGGGAGGTGAAAATATCCATCAGTTAGATTTCCGCTTTCTCAGATGTTGGTCAGTTCTTGCTGGCATTGCATTTTCAGTGCTGGAGGGACAATGTTGAAGTACACCTCTAAGGGGTCATGAAGAACATTCTGGCTGAAGAATGTTTAGGACATTTTTAAAGGTTTTTTTTTATTATTGTATTTTTTATTTTGCCAGGTCACATTGCTGAGCTTTGTTTTGAGAATTTTTTAAATAACTGGGGTATTCCTACATGTGATTATCACTCACCACCTCTGCTGATGCACAGATTGTCTAGCAGGTAGTTTTCCAGCCTGAAATCTACCAAGTGGACTTTGGAAAGCTTTTGCAGCACGGTAATGTTTTCTAGACAGTGGTTTATAAATGCCATTTCCAAGTGTGACTGCTGTTATTATTCCCAGATGTTCCAGCCCTTTAGTTGCCTAAATATAGCTGTTGGTGAGGAGTTTTAGGCTTTCAGGGCAGAAGGTCAGCTTGAAAGGGACTCAGAGTTGTAAAGTAAGCAATTTCTGGATTTTCAGCCTTATCAGCTCTCACTTTGAGTGTGATGGGAAAGCCTTTAAGCTGCTTTTGTCAAACTTGGGAGATAAAAACTGGCATTTCTGGGGTCTATCTCACAGAAAAAAAATGCTAAGGTGTGTCACAATTTGGGTCACAAGTTCCACTGGTGTAAATTTGTCCCATTGTATTGACATAGTAGAGCTAATATGATTTCCTCTGTACACTCCTGGCAGCATCAGTAGAATAATTTTACCTTTAAATGGGAAATGTCAGAAATACAGTCACCTCCCCATCTTGCCATGTGGGGAAGGAGCAAGTGAAGAGATAATGCTTTCTTTGGAGCCAGAGCATTGACATCCTTCATTTGAAGAAACAAGCCTAGGTTGACGTGGGGTCAGCATCAGAACTTTGGATTTCAGTGAGTCTGAGGGAAAGCTACACCCAATCTGATGAGCTGCAGCTTGATCTTGTGTGACATTTTAATATTTATGTACTGAAGACTCTTTGTTTAATGGCAAATATTGTCCTTTTCCCATCATGACTGTCACGTAGACATCTGTGTTAGCTAGGCTTGCACCTTTTATGTGTCATAAAAAATGTGCATATTGTAGTTTGATATGCTGGAGTATAATAAAAAGGTATGTGCAGTGAACAGAACTGTAGGAAAAATGGTTTGTGATATTGTCATTAAAGAAGGCAGTGGAAAAGCCCTAGTCTTGGTCAAAGACCTCATTCTGACTCCTGCATTAGAAAAGCAGTGACTTTGTCCTTCTTATGTATATTATTAAAACTGATCCTATGCTTTCATTTTACCCTTTCTTGTCTCATCCACTTTTCAAGATTCTTTTTTGTTTCTCATTTACTAGTCATTCTCTGGTTTATTTTAAAATCTCTTTCTACAGAACTGTAACTGTAAACTTCCCTACCTCTTTCTCTTGCATCTCCCTGTGAAACAAGGCAACTTTTCACCTATAAACCAAGAAGAGTTAACCAGCAGCATCAGGCAGAATCACATTCTTTTCAGTCAAAAAGTTATGACAAACTCTCTATTTTCTGCCGAAAGTACACATTTTTATATGCTCTAAAAATTTAACTTACTCCAGGATCTGACTTCTGTCCAGAAAAAGAATTCTGACAAATGTTTTCAACCAGCCTTAATTTTTCTTCATCAGGAATTTTCAAGCAGTCCATAAGGATTTTATTTTCTCCTTGACCATTTCTCTTCCTACAGCCTTTTGAGCAAAATAAGATCCCTATTAACACTTGAGCACTAGATAAACTTTCCAACCTATGGTATTTGAGTGGATTAAAAATAAGGTGAAATAAGTTTGCTGGTGCCCTATTTTTGACAACTTTGGCCTAGATGCTTCCTTTATAGGTCAGTAAAAACCTTGTTATATGTTTGTAGTCAGCAGAAAAAGCTGGCTTTCCTCATAGCCTGAACCAGTGCAATCATGAAGCTTTCTGAAGTCACTGAGATAAAGACCAGGCCCTGAGAGACAGCATGAAAAGTACACTTATATGCACAGCTCTGGCCCTTGGATACATCAAAATATTTTTAACAAAGTGGTAGAGAGAAAAAAAAGGAATCCTGCACCTCCATCCGGACCACACCAGACAGCTCAGCATTGCTCTTGGCTGTAAATGCTGCTGCCAGGGATGAATTCTGGTGTGTCCCCATCACAGCAGAACATGTAACACCCACGTCTGAAGCCCAGCCAGCGAGGCCACCTGAGAAGAGTGCCAGGCTGGGGGATGAGGAAAGGCTGTACAGCTCTTTCTCTACGACAGAGGGCAAGGTTCCTCTACTCCTTCTCTACCTGTGAGCAGTCAAAAGGTACCTATATATGTGAATAGTTTTAAGTCAGTAGCTTCCTTCTAGCTGGTATCTAGGAACCACAGGTCTGATCACGGTGTGGGATATGCCTGTAATACTTACAGGGTATTGTGTAGTTTTCAGTCTGTTTCTCTTTATCTTGCTTGAACAGCTTAATCTGGCTTCACCACGTTTCTTTTTCCAGCCCAGGCCTTTTCTTGCTTGCAGGGTATTGTTGCTCAGGGGGGCTGGTAGGAGAATTAAACCCAAGCTGGAGAAATGTGTATCATCTATTTTAAATAGACTTACTCCCTGGGAGAAAATCAGTCCCCAGTCAGTAAAAACAGTTTCTAGGGTACACAAGATGAAAAGAATTTCTCTGTGAGAAGATTTCTGGTAATTTAATTACTACTAACTACCATCCAGCACTGCCAGCGGAAATGGTTGTAGTTTTCAGCTGACTTGCTGTAAAGACTGAATGGGGCATGATGGTAAATTTAATATATTCTGCCTTAGTGATTAGCATTTGTGTTCAACTTTGCAGCCTTTATTGGGAGCTCTGTGGCTGTGTGCTCTCTAGTAGCACTGGTTTCCATGACAGCTTCTGTGTCAACTATTTTTCACACATGCTTTATGACTTATTGTACAGCACGTGTTGTTTAGTTTCACAGCCCATGCTACAGTTTTCAGAAAACCTGTGACTCTTTAACATCTACATTGCAAGGAGCAATTGCCAGCCGTGAGGAGTGAGAAAACAATGAACAATCCATATAGGAAAGGTGGGGAAAGCACGCTGGTATGTTAAAAATTCGGATTTGTCACACCAGAATACAGCTGGCAGGAGTGACAGGCTGAGGAGCACATGTGAGGCCTTGGACTGGAAGGAGCTGATTGTTAGTGATGGTTTGATGCTGCTTTGTGAAGTCTCCAGCATGAGATTCTGAATTTCTGTCACATTCTCTGAACCCCTTGTCTAGCACTGCCTGAGGCTTTCTCTTGTGCATGCCTTCTTTGTTCCCATGCCCTGTGTGTCCTCTATGAAAAGCTTCTCACTCGTGCCAGAAAGACATTTCTAAAATTACCAAGGAGGAGCTGTGCCAGGCGGGTACTTCTGCACGCCTGTCTTTCTGTGCGAGTCTTGCTGGGTGAGTCTTCATACCCAGATGAGTTCTCACCATGTCCATGCTGGGAAACCTCTCCTGGGAGCCGGAAGGTGCCCAGCCATGCTGCTCTTCCCCCAGCACACGGGTAGCTTGGGAAGGACAGCGGCTGCAGCTTCTTCTTGGGGGGTTCCCTGCTGAGAGCCTCGCCCTGAGCCCACGGCAGGTGGAGTTGGTGGGGGCACATGGCTGAGTCTCTGGCAGAGGCTGCTCGGACACTCTCAGGGTCTGAGCAGGGCACAGGCTGCGCTGTGTCATCACAGCTGAGCACATCAGTTGGTCTCCCAGGATGACGTGCCAGAAGATGGAGGTCAATGAGAACTTGCTGCGACAGAATCTGAGGAAAGTAAAAAGGCAAGCCTCCAATGAGGCAGTGAGCCCAGGGTGGGAGTACGTGCCGTGCCTGAAATAGAGCTACCAGAATTGGAAACTGCCCTTTGGCCAAGCCCCTCAGAAAGGAGCTTTCCAGAGCAGTGTGATGTGCGGTGGCCCTTGCTGGGTTGGAAGGGAAAGCCTGCCTCTGACTGCTGCCTCCTTCAAGTAGCACCCGACAATTAATTCTGCAGCAGGAAATAGGTGGAAGATTAACAATGGGTTTGTTGCTGAGCAGATTGTGTGGCCCCATCAAAAGAAGCTGTAATTCCCACCCAGCCTGATTATTTTTTGCCATGGACTAGCCCTGTTACTTGCTTCCCCTTTCAAATAAGGTTAACACCTTCAAAAATTCGGAACTTGCTAGAGACTTGGAGTCTGCTGGAGAGAGTGGTTTCTGCCTCCCCTGGGGATTTCTGCACAGTGTTAGGAGTTGGCAGGGTTCAAAGTTGGAAGGGATCCTGGTCTTTAGACTGAGAGGGGGACAAAGACAACTGACAAAGAGCAGCATTCCAGCCAGGGATGGGCTCATTTGTCATCTGCCAGGTGCCTATTAGATCTTACAGTCCCTGGGAGAAAATTTGTTAAAAAATGAAAAGCTTTCTGATGTCTGAAGATCAATGGAGCCTGGTGCAGGAGATTTTGCCTGACCAACTTCAGATAACTTAAAAATGTAGAAGTTGCAGCATAAATCACTTAAAACCCAAGAGCCAGTCAGGAACTGTTTCACACCCAAAACTGTGTCCTATTCCCTGGCAGCCATAAAACCTCGGTTTTGTGTTCCCCAACTCCCATGCTGCCAGGCTTGCAGCTCTCCTCCACCAGAGGAGAGGTGCAAATTCTGTGACAACTGTTCGTGGTTAAACATGGTCATTGAGATGTCCTGGGTCTTCCAGTGAGCCTTCAGCCTGTGCTGTCTCTGGCTCCATGAGAAATCCATGCCCTCCTGTTAAACTTTTCTCCCTGGTTTCGAGACCCTGAGGGTAAAATGAGTCCCATAGGCACTGGAATGCACATAACTTATGCTAAATCTTAAAATGTGGTCAGAGCCCTTCTCCTTGTGCTTCATTTCCCTTTGTCTTATCCACTTGGCAGTTTGCATTGCAGTCAAAAACTGTATGTGACAGACCCTCCTGGACAGATGGACCAGGAAAACTCTATTCACCATTCCTGCACTCAGGTTAGGAGCCCAAAATCATGCATGGCTGCAAGACAGACCTGTTTATTTTTGAAGTAGCTGGAAGATGCTGTGAGAGAGGTGGCTAAAATTCAGCTGGGATTATTTTTAATACCCTGTGTCTAGTGGGAAATTCTGAGTTACATTTGATTAGAGCTGCCTTTTCCAAATGTGTTTGCTTATATTGCATGAAGCCTTGCCATTTTCTGTACCTTTCCATCCATTTCCACTCTCCTCTTCTGGCTGCCCCTCAAAATGTTTGGGGCCAGGACCTTGTGGCAGGTGATGCAATGTGCCTGCTCAGGAGGAGGACCCAGCCCTGCTCCCCTCCATACTCGTGAGCTATCCTTATGGCTTGTTCCCCATTTGCTGCACAGGATGAAATCTGCCTTCTAGCAGGTAATTCATCATTGTACTTGGTGACAACACAAAGCTCTCCTGTTGAGGTATTTGAGTGTGTCCCCTGGCTGAGATACCTCTTTACTCAAAGCTTGGGGAATTAAGCTGTGTTACAGTATTAATACTGGGTTGTAGCTTTGCTCTGAACACTGCCAGGCTCCAGAGTCAGTAAGTGTGGTCAGCCATTTGCCTGTGCTGAACGGTGACAGACCTATGTTAGCCTCTTCACTCTGCCTCTGGCCTTCTCAGGATTTGGGTTAACTCACTTTGGCTGCCCTTGGCCTTTGGCTCTCCAGCTGTAGGGTGAGACTGACAACACTACCCTGCCTCTTGGGGATGCTGGGGAGATAAAGGCATTAATGCTTGCATTGCTTGCTATAACTTTCTGTACTTACTATTAAGGAAAGCCAAGTAAATAGTAGTTGGGAGTTGATGGGCAGCCAGATTTTCCCTTCACTCACACCTCCACCTTCTGAAACCTCTGGGATGTCACCACAACCTGATTCTTGTAAGCCTTTGAGTGTGTGTGTATGTGTGTGTGTGTGTGACACCACAGCATCTCTCTTACTGGATTCAAACCAGATGTTGAGATGACAATTTGATCCCCTCCTGCTCTGGCTGAGCTGAGTGGGTGGAATCTGGGCTGTAGCTCACAGCACAGTGTCCAGCCAAGAATCTCCAGGCCTTTCTCTGACATAAGAGGACCCCCTGGAAGTTTGGGAAATGTTGCTGTATCAATGTGCAGCTGGAGAAGCCAAAGCCCCTGAAGCAGAGCAGGCATGCTCCGAACTGGACAAGCTGGAGCATGGGCTGTAAGCCTCTTTTCCATGGTCTGACCACCAGATGGAGACGTCCCTCCCAGAGCGGCGAAAAATGCAGGTATTCATGAAAATACATTTCACATCGGTTTCTCAAGGACCTGCCAGTGTTAAGTGTAGGCATTCTTCCCAGCGGTTTTACAAGTCAAATCTAGACAGCGGTGTGGGAAAGGGGTTCTCGGTTTAGTAACAGGTTGTAAGGAGCATCTTTTAAGAGAATTCCTCATTTTGAACTTTCTCTGTTTACCAAGCACCCTCTCTCCTGAGGACAAGTACAGGAACTTGGTTTAGAGATCCTGAACATCTCACTTTCTACTGCTCAAGGATGCTCTGCAACTCACAAGTTGCCCAGAGGTGACCAAACTTGCAACAGCACTCGTGGAGCTCTAGCAGAGTGCACACACTCTGTGGCACAGGATTGATGACATCTCTAAGGCCCAGAACAGCTCATTTCCAGCAAGCTCCACCCTGCTGTTTGCTTCACTTTGCCTCAGAGTCAAGGATCATAAATATGGATTTGTCTCTGCCCCGATACTTCATTTTGCTTGGGCAAGAATTTTTGAGTTCAGATGAGGGAAAAAGAAGGCAAAAATATTGCTTTGTGACTTCAGTTGTGCCTGATGGCTATTGTATCTCACTACTTCAAGGTACATTTGACCTTGCTTCTTCTCCCTGGGCTTGCTCTTCAAGTAGCAGGATATGAATGACTTTGACATCAAACCAGTTCTCCCTTCCCCCTTTCCCTCCTTTTTCCTAAGAACTGACAATGAGATCAGACAAAAACTCTGAATCAGTGTCCAGTCATACACTGGTATGTCTTGTGCTAATGTTTTGCAGAGCTGCAGACTGAGATGGTTGAAGTTGCTCTGAATCACTGCAAAAGGATGTGCAGCTCTGATCCTTTGAGGAGCAAATGCTGGAGGTGCTTTGCCTCTTGAAGCCCAACAGTAAGAAGTGGTAAATGTGCAAATTATCTGCTCCTGTGGAAGGTGAATCTTTTGGACACTGAATGACAGATGTCAGAAGTATAGTATGCAGGATGCAGGTTAGCTAACCTCCACAGCTGCTGACCTGTGGCATGCTGGGCTCCAGTTCTGAGTACTGTTATCCCACAGAGGAATTGTAACAAGGGTAGGGGCTTCCAAAACCTGATTTGGCTACACACCAGTACCAACATCTTATTTTACAGAAACCAGAAAAATAAATATGTTTTCCAGAAGTACAAATCCCAAGGCCTCATAAATCCTTTGAAGTACAGAAGGTCCAGGACACACAGTTTTGCTGTCCTGATCTCATCCCAATCAAGGTACAGCTGCCTGACTGTGCCTCACTGCATACATACATTGCCAGCCGCCAGATTCAACACAGCCCGTTCCCTGTCCTGAAGGGACAAAATGTGAGTAAATAAAGCAAAAGAGGGATAGAAAAGGTTGGGAAGGTGCAAGACAAGCATTCAGGAATGTGTTTGGGTTTTAGCGTTAATTTTGCTCTTAAGACAAGGAGAAACTTTTCTAAAACTGACATCTGAGAGTTGAAATTAGGGATCAGGGCTGTGCAGACCATTTCTGCAAGGTGAATGGGTGTTAGTGGAGGCACACAGAATGTCCCACAGGGTTGGGTCACTGTCAGCATGGAGCTTGCTTTCACCGACATTATCTGGAGATCCTTTGAAGTCACTGACAGGTGGATGTGATGGAGACCCCAACATCAAATCTTCTCTCCTACTTGCTATCTTTTTGCTGTATTCTCATGAAGGGTGGATTTGTCAAAGGAGGAGAGGTGGCTCAAGGGGCTGCAGCTGTTCCCTCTCCCAGTGCTCCTGACTTATTAATGCAATGCTCATCCTGGAGGACCAGTCATACAGTAGCATACTTTCCCCATAGCCAACTGAGGACAGAACACATGCTCAAAATATCTGTACTTCTCCTTTCTTGGAAATGGTGTGTTACTCACAGCCTTAAAATACTAGCTGTAAAGTTTTTTTTGTTTTTTCCCTCTATTTTTTTTTTTCCTGTTGACAATGCCCACTGGCAAAAGTCCATCAAATAACAGATGAGGTGATGAATGCAGCTGGAGTTCAGCTCTAGGACTTAAGTTCCCCCATGTTTGCCTTTGGGTCCTAGGGGTACATGCATGTCTGCAGCAGGAGTAATATTCTATAGGAGTAGTAATATCTCCCCAGCTTCTGAGGGATCTCAAAGTGCTTTGAAGCCTGAAAATAACAGAAAAGCTATTCTGTTCAGGAATTACTTTCACATTACTTTTACTGTTGAAAGGCAGCCCCACCACTGGGACACAGCAGGGCAGCCTATTTATTGTCAAGGTTGTGCAGCAAAGCAGGGTACAAAGGGAGCTGAATCACCAGCAGGAATGTGGAATGGACTAGACAGCACTTCCCTAATCATTACATGGCCAGGATATCAGTTTGGTGTTATGCTACTCACACGTGTCAAAATAAATGCTTAAGACTTTATTGTCCAAAAGATGCTTGAGGTGGTACAAATCCCCAAATGTAAAGCAGGATCCTGTAGCCTGGAAGAGGAATGGGGTTTTGCTCTTGGTTTGTGATACAGTTGGGGCACTTTAGCTTTGCAAGAAGAGTTATTCAGAAATTATTTGGGAAAACACACTTGCTGCTCAGATCTCCTCAACTCCCTGCCCATCCATGTTGGACATTTGCAGAAATGGGGTCATGTGGAGGACATCAATAGATGTGAATATGCAGTGTCCTGGTCCAGCAAGGCTGCAGATTTTTTTTTATTGTCTTCTCTTAATTTCTAGATAGGACTTTCCAAACACTGTAAAGTTCTGGGTTACAGTCAATTCTCAAATTTCCTTGTATTGAGCTCAAAATCCAAGACAGAGCATTCTAGAACTTGACAGCATGATGGAGTGCCTCCCTAAGGTCCTGCCTGCTGAGGAAGAACTAACCACTACAGAAAAAGACTTTGTGACTGAGGCTTCAGGAGTAAGGAAGGATCATGATCACACAAGCAGAAGAGAGGGACTGGAGTTCAGTGCTCAGTGAGGTCAGCTTTGCTACTGACCTCTGAGGTGGCTTTGAGCAAGTGACCTGTCTTTCACTGTGCCTCATGTGCCCCCCCATCCCAAAATGTTAATGACTTCATCTCTGAAATGTTTTGAGATTGAAGTATGATCTGGATATTGTTATTCACTTGCTTGTGGCACCAGAGTTTCAGAACAATCTCTTAATATAAACATCCACCTCATTAAGCTCAAAAGAAACTCTCTCACACTTTTCCCGCTGGGTAACAAACCATTACACTGCTTGGGTTTAAAGGTAAAAATTAATTATTTCCTTCCTGTTCTGAAGGAGGTTCTACTTCCGGAATCTGGAAAATTCTTTTCTTAAACATTCCATGTAAATATAATTCTTTTAAAAAATAATACACATGGCTTAAGTCATCATAAACACAATGGTTATTGTATATAAAAGAATTAGGGCACTATTTTATAACTAATATGGTAAGGGCTATATTTAAGAAACTGTATAAATCACATTCAAATTCGCTGATGTTAAAAATGTCAGGTGCCCCTAGGGAAGGTGAAGAGGGTGTTCTAAGGGCCATGAGTGACTGAAGAGCAGTCTCATAGAACTATTGAAATACAATATGGAATACATTTTATTAAAAATAATAAAAAATGTGACATTGTTTCATTGTTTGCTGCCCTTATGATCCCAAAGACTTATATTGTCCTGATCTGTACTGTAGTCCCAGAGGGCTTTCAAAGATCTTTTGTAGGAAACAAACTTTTACTTATTGCCTGCAGTATTATGGAGGGTATTTGGAGTGTGAGAAGGACATTTCTGGTAGTACATTGCTTCTAGAAGGTCCACCTAGCCCTTCTGGATACCTCTGTAGTGGAGAAAGCACTTTCTTTTGAAGGCCAGGGCATATCAGATAAAATGTCATGGCAAAGTAACAGGGAATGTTAAAATTATAGCATAATGTGTAATTCATGCTGAGAGACCAGGCTGTGGGGGCCTGCTTCAGAGTCAGCTGATGCTGGGATGCTCCCTCAGAGAGCAATCAGATCTATCCCAGGAGAACATGAATTAAAATCAAAAGGCAAATGTCTGTGTGAGGAGGGGACAGTGTTATGTGTCTCTCGGAGCCCTTTGGTTCTGACGTGTTGTGGATATGTGTGGTGCAGACATTCATTGTGCAGACCAGCTCTGTGGCTGAAGTCATTCTGAAACCTTGTGGGGTTGTTTCTGGAGAGCTATACAGTCACTGATATTGTCCACAATGGCTGAAATGATTTCAGCATTGTCTGAGAGCAAAAGGACCCCAAGGAAACTAGATGATGGCTCCCAGTGGAGCCCCTGCTTGTGTGAGTGCACAGTGGTGTGGCATGGGAGGACAGCTGGGGCTGCTGGGCAGCCTGCCAGAGCCCGAGAGGAGCTCAGTGATCAGCAGACCCCACAGGAGTGCATCCATTAGCAACTGAAATGCTGTGCCATGTCTCCTGGGGGTGTGAATGGCCTCTCTGTGTGAGCCCAAAGCGTGCCACAGGCTCTGTCCTGCCTACAGAAGGTACAGCTTTTGCTTGAAGGTTTTCACCTGTGGTCCTAAGGCATACTGCTCTCCAAAAGTTTCTTTGGAAACAAGGTACTCAACTTTCTGCTCAGCTTGGACATCCCATTATAGTAATTTCTATGGACTTGAACTACATTAAATAGTATTTGATGCCAGACTGGCTCTGTCTTGTCCTGTTCAGCATATATGTCTCTTAGAGTGTCTCACAGAGGTGTGCCCTTCTGCCATTCAGTGTGGCTTAAAAGGCTCACTCTTACAGAGGTGCTTTGGGTTTATTTCACTTCTAAGCAGCCAGCTGCAAAAATACTATCTGGGATTATAGTCATAAAGCATCAGTGGAATTAAATTGTTAGAAACACTCCACTCTTTAAATAGAAAACCCCACACTCATCTGATGTGCAGTTGGCATCTTTTCTTAAAAGGATGAACTTTGCCCCAAAATCATGAATAAGACTAGGGCATATGAAACTTCCAGTTTGGAGTGAATCCAGCTTAGGCTGTAACCAAATCTGAAATAAGTTTTTTGTGCAAGTAACCCTTACTCACTCAAGGAGCTCTGTTCACTGCAATGGCATCGCTAATGTGATTATGGGCTGCAAAATTGAGTGTCATATATATGATTTGTAATTTGTGGAGAGAGGCCCCTGGAAAAATTTCATCTTATTTAACTTCAATTAAGTCTGGCAAGACCTTTTTGCTTCAATAAAAAGACCAGACTACAGAGGCAATTGGTGAAATAATCATGGGCATTGCCTACCACACATCCTTGCATGTTAACAACACTTTGCTACATGCATCACGAATCTTTGGGTGGTGGGCTGGAGAGGGGCCTGGAAAAAACAATCAGGGATTTCAATTAAGAGGCACTTAGCATGGGGAAAATAATAGGTCTTCAGTTTATGTAATATACAGCTTTTTTTTTTTTGTATTAAAGTTGATAGATATTTCATGCCTCAGGATTTATAATTCTTTAACATTTCCAGGCAATTAGTAGCTCTCTTGTAAATCACAGAAGATTTGCTTGAAAATTCCTAGCAGTTGTCTGCAGAAGAAGACACCTTCAAGGCTGCAGCAGCAGCAGGGACTACAGAGCACCAACACCTCCCTCCCCTGTAGCTGCCTCCGGCACAGAATATTTTTCCTGTTTGCTGGAACCTACAGGACAAGGAGGGTGTCCCTGGCACGTCTCTGAGCTGCCCTTCCTGAAGGCATTCTCAAGGCCTGGTCTGCCAGTGCTTGATTCTCTTCCAAGTCGCACACTGGTGAGGTGTCTGCTGGGAGACTGTGGCCTCCGAGCAAAGCTGAAGAGCTTGAGGGTGTTGAGTCACAGGCACCCATGGATGCAGCTGGAATGGACATTGCTATCCGTTTGTGTCATCCCTCTCTTGGAGGCTGCTTCCAGCACATCTGGTGAAGCCTTTAAGACACCAGGCAGGCACAGTTTCACAAGTGGTTAAGCCACCCAGGCTGTAGTGGCAGCAACCTCTGAGAGAAAAATAAAGGGAGAGCTGAGGACAAAATCAGTTACCCCAACCCATGGGTGGCTGCTTCTGAGTCTTCCAGCTCTCACCACAGGCATCAGGATGGTGGAGGTTGTACAGACACCTCACTAAGGCTATTATCTGCATTTTTAACTTCAGCTGGCAAAGCATCTAGGGATGGTGGGTACATAGAAAAGCAACCTCTAAGGGTTTGTTGCTGGGCTGGGATGAAGGGGGCTAGGTACTCACAGCACAATTTGCATTACAAAAAACACCAAAAAATGTTTTTTTGGTGACAAATGCAAGTTTTTACTTGAAGTTGTGGACACCTATAAGTTCTACATTAGCATAAACTACAATGACCAGGCTTTCTCTTTCTCCCAGTCCCCTGACTGAGTGAAGAGTTCAGCGACTAAGTCACAGGAATCTCACTCCACAAATCTGGGAGACCAAAGTCTGGGAGAGGGAAAAAATGTGGGCTCTAAGTCTTCAAAAACTAACTAAATCTACAAAAGTGTTTGTTTGCAGACAGATCTGGCATGGATCTGTTGTATACCCATTTCCCCTAGAATCTGGCTCTTTAGTTGCCTCTCTACAAGTGAGTATGAAGTGGAGGGGGAAGGTTCAATAGAAACCTTCTGTGTAATAACGAGGGCATTTGTAATCCCGTGATGAGTCTGCTTTCTGAAGGTCCAACAGGAAAACTAAGACTCTGAATTGTCTCTTGCTTATTAATACAAAGTGCCACTTTTTCCTGCTGCAGTTCAGCTTTACAGGTGTCTGACCTGGGGCAATCTTGATTCCAGTTGCTGGGATATAGATTTCACGTGAGAATGTAGCTCTAAAGAAGTATTGACTTCGAGGCACTGGTGAAAATGTATTAAAATGGCATTCTTACACAAACACAACAGAACAGCCCCCTGGTACTTTTCATTCTCCTCTACTGTTTGCTTAGGATAACAGGAATATTATGGAGAGCAGATTGTCTCCCCATCATTATATTCTGTCTGCATTTCTGCTGTAAACCCCATTTTGACCTTTCCTTTCTGAGGCTGTAGTTTCCTGAGAGCTGGATTAAGTTGCCCTGGCAGCATGCCACTATATTCTGTCCCAAACATTTCTTCCTTCTCCCTTTCCTTTGTGCCAATGCAGCCCTTTGGATGTCCCCATGGAGGAGTGGACTGGGGAGCTGATCAGGATTAAATATTATATGATTTTTCCCTGGCTAAAAAGCTCCTTTCTGCTTTCACCAAAACTTTCTTCTCTCCAAGTTCAACATCTTGGATAGACACTGTGTAAAAATTGAATGTTTTTTCTCAAGGGAAATCTGAACATATCACTATTAGTTTTTGTTCCAGGCTGGGGGAAAGAGACCAGATAACTAATTTGTTCTCCATAGAATGTTAGGGAAAATGTGGAATGAAAAAAATCTCAAAGCAGATGAGAGGTGCAGTCTGCAAAGCATTTAGGTGTGCTGCACCCCACTTTCTGCAGTGGCTGGGAGGCACCGGGGCCACAGGCAAAGGAGCACTGAACTGACCTGGAGCAGGATGCTGCTGCTCGGCTGGCCAGGACAAAATGTTTTCATTTCAATTTAAGCAGCCCAAAGTGGAATAGTCAGCTCTCAGTTAACTGTGGGTGGATTATCTGTGTTGAAAAAGAACCTTTTTTAAACATTATATCATGTGAACAGCCGGATCTGGAAACGAAGTTTGTGGCTTTTCCTTGGCCACCAAGAGGCCTCGGTGCTGTAAAACACACTGGCTCACTGGACTGTGAAATTGTTCAGTCTGTCTTCTGATAACCTACAATTGCAGAGCCCTTTGCATCACGGTGGAGTATCTCAGGATCTGTTTATTCCGATGTAAATCCCCACCTATGGGAATGGGGCGACTGAGCGAATTTCAGGTCCTCCTAAAAGACATAAATAAGCCATGATAGCACATAAAATAGAATAGAACACAAGGGGAAATTCAAAACAGGAACTTAAACTTTTGTGTCAGAAGGAAGATGAACATTTGAATTGTATTAAAATATCCTAGTTTTTAGAGGGTGGAGCAGAAAGGCTGTATCAGTCTGATTTTGATCATAGGGGATATCAGTAATAATACATGATCCAACGAGAACAATGTGACTTATCAACTGTCTGAATGAAAGTTCAAATACTCACCAAAGTTAATGTGTGATGGTACAGCACGATGTGCCAGCTCAGCTGCAGGGACTCTGTGTGTGTCTTTAGTCCTAAGTGGAAAATGTGATATAATTTCAGTTAGCTTGCTCCCCTAGAGAAAGAGGATATTGAGTTAAAATTAACAGATTCATAGCTCATTGCCAGAAGGGACCATTATGATAATTGATCTGACCTCATACATAACAAAGGTCACAGAAGCTTGCCCAGAAATTCCTTCAACCAGGCTATAATTTTTTTTCTTTTTTTTGAAAAAGACATTAAAGATATGCAGCCTTTAGCAAAGACTTTATGTGATGAAGAATTTACAATGTTTAGCTTTTTCCTACTTGGATAATAGTAAAGTCTGTGAATTCTTAAAGGAGGAATTAAGTTTATTTTTATACTGCTTCAGATTTTTAAATTTAAATTAAACTTTCAGATAGAAATATTTATCCCTGTCTCTAACTTTTATTTAAAAGACATATTTTTGACTAATACTGAAAATATATATATATTTCATCATGTTTACATGAGGCAAACTGTTTCTGGTTGATGGCGGAGCCATAGCAGATTTACAGTGATCAACACTGATGTTAAAATAAATGTGCAATAAGCATATACTTATAAAGTCCCTGGTTGCTAAAATGGCTACAAGAAGTGAATTACTGAGCCAGTCCATGGGAATCTTGCAATGCAATTGGCTGGAAGGGGAAAGTGAAGCAGAGAAAGAAATCGCCCTTTCTGGACAAGTCAGGTTCACATGCAAAAGGTAAACCTTCCACTACCAATGGGTGCAAGGGGGTTGTCAAATAAGTGAAGGTTGTGAAACTAAGAAATCACAAGTTGTAACAAATTCCTGAAAAAAAGTGTAGCAACTTGCAAAGCTAAATTTTGTGGTTCATGTGTGTTTATCTACCTATTTTACAGTACATGAGGCCAAATGTGTATTGATCAGGTCTGTACTACTGTATCAGAGTGAATCTTACCAGTGATTTTTATGTTGACAAAGGTCTCTGGACTTTGAAGATTTTGTCACCAAAACTCCACAAACCCAAAAATCTAATCCCAAACAAAAACCCCAGAGCTACATGTGAAAAAATGTTGTATGTTGAAATGCCAGGACAGAATCCCTGCAGCAGGACCAGCACATGGACCCTGAGGGAGGAGGCCAAAGTCTGGAGGACCATGGTGGCTGCGCCCACCTGGGTTCTGGCTTTTCTGTGAGCTCATGGAATGATTTTGGGCATGATGGCCAGTTCCTGCATGGCAGGGTGCTGCTTTGGTGGCAGAGAACCTTCTGATCCATACACTGACTTAGGTACTTGAGCCAGCTCGAACCATTGTGGCTCAGGAAGGAGCCGCAGACCTGCCACAGTGGCTTGGAGCTCTGTGTAACCTGGGAGACAGCAACAACCTGCCGAGAGCAGTGTTTGGCCAATCATGTTGCTGGTGATTCCTGAGCTGAACAAGGTAGGGTCAGGTCTGTCTTTGCTTTGCTGAAGTCACAGAGAAGAGTGCAATATGCCTGTGGCAGAATTCTCAGATTTCATGGGGATCATCTTTACAAAAGGCTGTGTTGTGCCTAGCAGCATGGAGCTCCTGTCTCAGATGGGGCTGTAGACACAAGCCTAATCTGGGTAATAACAGCTTGTACTATGAGTTCATTGGGGTCTGTGAATCAGTGCTGAACAGAGATGCTTTCACCTTTCCACTGACTTGTCTCTTCTCCCAAGACTGAGAGGACAGCAAGGGCTCATCCCAGTAAAATCTCATTTCTGACTACAGGACATCAGTGTGCTCTCTCCCAGCTCCTGAAAAATAACATAGGAACTAGAAAATGACCCAACATTAAACAGCATCACAGTGCTGGAAGCCTTTTCCCACTTCCAATTTTATGACCTTAATTAACACAGGCCAATCCATAAATCAGATCAACACCAGGAGATAACAATGAATCATGTGGAAGGCAGCTTTAATAGGAGCCTAATCCCCCAAAGAGGTGGACAGGACCAGCATTTTAAGTGCACGTGTGAGGTTGAAAGGGAACAGATGTCCAACTGGGGCTGCTGCTGGCAAGGGTAAGTCTGCAGGGCTGTTGCATTTCCAGAGAGAAACCTGTTTTGACATCTTAATGGCAAGAGTGTCTGGCAGCAGACAATGGAGTGGTGAAAAATGCTGCTTCCCTCCCTGGGTGATTGCTGGGCATGATGGGGACGCTCTCAGGTTCAGCGTATCTGGCAGAATGCCGTCACCACCTCGCCGGGGTGCTGAGCAGGTCGGGGCAAGAGGGAAGGAAAGCTGTAGGAGTGACTGTCTGGAGAGCATGAGAAACTGAAAAGGAAATGTAGATGGAAAGGAAGAATTTCAAGCTTTCCCACCATGACTTCAACTGGTAACTTGCCAGAAGCCCAGCACAGAGTGCGCACAGAGGAGCAGACAGAGACTGCCTTCTGTAATACAGCCGAGGAATGACAGCAGGATTGGCAGGCCCCAGGACCAGCTGGCCCTTACTGACGAGCTTCCTGTGTGTGGGGTGGCTGGTCCTCCTGCAAGGCCTTTTGTGGCTATTCCAGCTGGGAAAGCCAGCAGCCCAAAATTAAGATATCAGGGTGGCTTTCAGTTAGTTTCCTGCTCCCAAACCTAAATATCTGCTGGTTAAGTGTGATTCTGCTTTGAAAAGTGGGACAGCAAAACTGCCTGGGTTACTACCGCATAGAAAGCCAAATTCACATGCATCCCCCTTACTGGAAAGATCCCCACCTGCCCTATGAATCCAGCTGGAGTCTGAGAATCAAGCTGACTGGCAACTTGCACACAAAGAGTGCCTTCATCTTAACAGACAGATGTCATGCCAGCGCCTAGGCAGGAACAGTCTCCAGGTTGCCTGCTCCTGGGCTAACTAACTCCTTAGCACAGTTTTACATGTTTGGTTGTGTGGGGCTAAATGAAACAGCAGAGTGGAAATGTATTCTGGAGAGAACTGCTGCAGCTTTGCTTTTCCTGAGGGGCAGATCAGATTTTGTGGAGAATCACCACCCCTTTAATGAAGGGTAATTGATGGGCCTGAAGAGGGACCTCAGAGTGCAAACTCTTCCAGTTCTGGGACTGTAAGACCCTTCTGTGTGATCGTTCACACAGATGCCTCTGTCCTGCTGAAGCAGGGGCCATGATGAGCCCTCTCCACTGTAATCATCATCTTGGTGCTCTGTTCAGCAGACTTGGAGGGCGTCCAGCTCCTGCTCTTCCTGAGCTGCAGCCACTGATAGAACTAGTGCAATGGAAAGGAAACCTTGTTACAACTGGGGGCCATTCCAGTATTCCATCAGGGCCTTCACAGTACTCTGCATATCTGCAGTATTCCCCTTCCACAGCTGTGCTACTCCTGGGGCAAGCAGGGGTGGAAAAGACAGAAGATTGTGTACAGTATGTTGTAAGAGTATGGAGGTGGGGCATCCTCAGGTCTTCACAAGGGTCTGCTGTGACCTCACTCTGTGAAGCATCTGTGATTCTTTAGAGAATGCATCTCACTGATAGCTGGAGGATGAATAACCCCTAGGGCTGGAGCAGAAAGTGTTTTTTTGATGCCATTACTTACTGAGTGTAGTGAACAGACACACTGGGTAAAAAAAAAAGGATATACTTTAATTTCATCAAAATTCAGATCTATCTGCAACAGAATTGCTCTTGACTCTGTTTACTCATACGAAAACATTTTCACCGTTTTATTTAATTGCTCGTGTAGGTTCTTTTAAATGAAAATTTCCATTTTGAAAATAAACTCTGACCTAAATATAATTAAAACAGCCAATATGAAATGTTTCAGCATTTTTAAAATGAGATATTTAATTTTAAACATCATTAGAATATTTAAAGAAAATGTTTTCTTTTTCTGGGTCCAACCTATTTAACCTAATTTTTCCAGTGTCTGTGAAGCTCCTTTAAAGATATAGCCTGGTCTAGAATAAGAGAGTTTAGCACTGGAGACTCTTTACTCTCAATAATATGAAGTAGAATATGTAAATGTGTATAGATTCCACGTGGTAGAATACTTTGGATTCCCAGTTTGTTGCTTTGTAAGGCTTCAGGAAGATACAAACACAATAACGAAGCTAAAGACCCAGGCTTGTGGAAACCTCAGTGAAACCTTCAGCCACTGGTTCTCTCACGAAGACCTCACTGTGAAGACCTCTGTGGGGAATATTTGGCATCATAAGTCACGGCACAGTCTGCCTGCCCAAATGGTTCATAGCCTGATCATCCAGAGGCAGAGCCGTGCAGCTGTCCCTGCATGCATCTCTTAGAGCACTGAAGGCAGCTGGCCCCAGCCACCCCGGGAGCCACAGAAGCCGGGAGCACAAGGCACCAACTGCCTCTGCTTGAAACTCCACCCTGTGGGTCTGTATTTCAACCCACAGCAGAATCCGCGCTGCCAAGGTCCTTCCCCCACCCAAAGTCTCTGTGGGCAATATTCTAACCATTGCCCTGCAGCATCAGGTATCCACAGAGGGAATTGCTACAGGGGTGGGTGGGCAGAGCTCTTTTTTACTTTTTGCTCTTGTTCCTGTGGTTTGTCTCCAAAGATTGCGTCCGTTTCCACCCCAAAGCAGTCTTCAAGTGCTCTGTATTTAGGAAGAGGGTAAAGGACCTATTTTGGTTTATAACACATAACTTCTATTCCTCCCCAGAGTCTCATAAACAAATTTCTCATTGAGTTACTCCCAAAATAGATCCTGCTCTCTCAGCTACTCTAAAGCAATCTCTGAATTTGTTTCTTCTCCTCAGTTTGTGGGTTTTCTTTCAGTTCAGCCCCATGAGTATCAGGAAAGATCATGGAGTACTTGCAAAGCCCTGCCAACCAAAACTGGATTTATTATAGATTGATTTAAGCATTGCCTGAATGACTTGGAAATTTAGGGACAGGAACTGTACAAACACTTGGCAAAGACACATAGGAGGGTTTCCTCATCTGCAGACCTGATCAGGCAGGGAGTAGCAGATTTTTGTGAGTAACAAGTGTAGTGTGAAGTGGAAAAGCCTCAGTGGGGAACATTTATAGCTGGGCTTGGTTTGAGGGGATACACTCATGATGCCTGAAATCTGATATAGGTTTCCTTTTCAGGCTTCACCTGTCTGCAACTGGGAGCTTTGCTTAGCAAAACTCACACTGCAATGTGTGTTCCTTTTTCTTTTTCTTTTTTTTTTCCAACTTCCACCCTGGCATCCAATCTAAAGTCACTGAGTCTGTGAGACAAGAAAAAGACCAGCATCTCCAGCAAGATCCTGTCAGAGGTGCCCAGCTATCAGTTAATCTGAATAGATTGCAGAGGAAGCACTTATGCCCTCCTCTGACTCTGAGACCCTTGATACATGTTTCAGGCGTGGCATTTTGATTTTGAGTGGCTTAATTAAGGAGAGTTCCTGCCCTACCCTGAAGCTCCATCACTGCCTGATTGTGCTAGATGGGAGGTTTACCATTTGAAGAATTAATTGATCACTTTCCCATGCTTTTTTACAGCCTATGTGGTCACACACAGTTCATAGTTTTTTAAGTTCATCCATCTCAGATGGGGTGAGGGTCAGGCAGTACTCAAACAGGGGGTGAGTTCTCTGACCCTTTGTGCCAGTCCAGCATGGCAAAGGGAGCAGACAAGGAGAGAGGCAAGCATTTTGTGATGGCTAGAGATCTTCCTTGCAAACCTGACTGAAAAAATGCATCACAGACCTGTCCTGCATGTGTAGAGGGAGCAGAGTACATGTGACTAAAACTTGGAGCATAGTCCAAGCAGAAATGTGCACTCAATATCCTTGCATCAGTTTGAATTTGGGTGGAGGGAACTGCTGATTGAAGCCCTCCATGAAAACAATGGGTAGGGCTGGGTAGCAGATGTGCTCACTCTGCTTATTTAGACAGCCCTTCTTTTGGAGCATTACATGAATGCAGCACTAGCCGGGGCTCTGTGGTGTGCTGCAGATGGGAGAGTGGGACCCTGGCTCTGTGCCTGGGGCTGCAGGGATGGACTGGGGAGGTGCAGCACACAGACATCAGGAGCTATGGGCTTTGCCAGCGGCTCCAGCCTGCTGTGCCAGGTAGAATGGGCAGTGTAGGAATGGACCCTGCTTTCAGCAGAGGAAGTGATGGAAGTGATGGCGTGAAGTGTGCAAACCCATGGTGGAACATGGGGAAAAAATCTGCCTGCCTGCTGCCTGCAGAGGATTCAAGGGCATGGTAAGACAGACACAGCTAATGAAAGTGGCACCTTTCTTATTGTGTTTCCCCTTCAGAGTCCAGATTATTTGAGCAGTTTGGAAGGCAATGGCCCTACTGCTGCAGACTAAGCACTCACCAGCTTTTCAGTCTCTGCAGCCAAATTGCATCCATCCAGGAGGCCAAGTTTGACTCTGGGGCCTGGAGAGTTGGCTGTGATCTGTGTGCCAGAAATGCTGCCTACATGACTGGCTGGGAGGGAGCTAGGAACCCCAGCTGCCTGTGCCTAGTCCCCTGTGCAAATCTAAGCCAAGGCACGTTTTCACCAGAGTAAGAGCAAATTCTTAGCTCTGGTGTTTATACTGGTATGGGACATTGGCTCCTTTGGAAATAAGCCATGAATTCCTAACGTATGTAAGTAAGAGTTAACTGCATATTTGCCGTTTCACAACCAAAAGACTGTACATGTTGGAAATGGGGCTGCAGCTTTCTTCACCTCTGAGGGCCAGGATGGGGCAACTTGCATGGGCACACTCTCAAATACATTTGGGACTGCAGGAATGACTCAGAGTTTTTCTGCTCTCCTCTCCAATGATGTCTTTCCTGCTCAGCCAAATTTCCCACTGGTTTCAGAAAAGGACTCTTCAACCATTTATATTAAATAATTTCCTATTATCAACAGGAATTATTCATTGTTGTATTAGGAGGAAAAATGTAAACAGCAGATAAATCTGCCACTCCAAAATGTTTCTAAGATAACATATCAAACAGTAATTTGGTCTCTAGGCCATTTTTTTTTTTTAGAAAAAAGAAAAAAGTTGAATGCTGTATTTACAAAAGAGGCCTTTGATGTATAGCATACATTTATTACTAGTGTATTTTTTCCAACGGCAATGGGATTTTCAACAGCAGTAGGATATGTTTTAATAATTAAAGGGATTTAGCTTCTCTGCGCAGGCAGCCAGCTTCTGTTCTCACTTACAGACTACAAATCATGCATAACTTTAGTGATGTCGATGCCATTAGCTCTGTGCAAACCCAAAGGTTTGTGAGTCTTACAGCAGCCCTTTTGTGGTTTTTGGTTTGTGGCCATTTCTGGGTGCTTTCCAGTGTTAGCTCTAGCAGAAATCTTGCAGTGCCGAGGGGGGGGGCAAGCTTGCTGTTATTTCTAGGCCTCTATGCAAAGTACAGATGCTGGGATAAGCAACAAAGCTGAAACTTTGGTTTTCCCTGAGGGATCTAATCTGTGAAAAGGATCAAGCTTAGAATTTGAGTCTGGCATTTCTGTGTGGCCACCCCATAGGATGGGAAAGTCAGATGTAAGTTTTGGTTCACTATCTTTAGAGTAGGTGTTTGCAAAGCACAGATTTTGGGAGGTACCCTCCAACACTTGGTAATATTTAGATCTGGAGGTTTGATTCAGGCATGAGTGTGAATGCTCAGTTCAACTAGATGTCACCACTATCTTCCCTCTGTGGAGACATCCTTTGCTCTTCTAACTTTTCCTGACTCCTTTCAAATACCAGACAGAGATCTTGCTTGTCTTTGCCTCCCTAGTTCACCCTCAGCAGCCCCCCAAAAGATGACATCCCATTCTATATCAGCTCTGGAATTAGCTGATATGCTGTTCATGGCATTGCTCTGTGCATATGGATTCCTTTCTTAAAAATTATCTTTTTTTTTGACAGAGATACATCATTATCCTAATTTCTACTACGTGATGCTTGACTGATTCCCCAAAGTAGTGTCTGTCATATATTTTCTGTATTTTGAAGTGGTTTCTATCTAGTCTGACTGTTGTGGTTCCCATCATTTGTATGTGTGTGTAGTTAGCTTCTCACTTCCACTCCTGAGGCTCCGGTGGAAATTAGTTCCAGAGGGTAATGATGTGTTTAGTAACGAGACTTACACCACAGGGAAGAAATGAAATCAGGTCACTGGTGCATCCATCCAGGATGTTCCTGCCATTTAGTTTCCTCCAAAAATAAGTCTCAACACAGGTATCAACTGGAGATTCTTGAGTTCAGGAATGTGCATTCCTGAGAGAGTTTCCTGGCAGATCAGCTATGAAAAAGGTAGATTATAAATAAGACACTTCAGAAAATATTAATTGCAAATGGGCAATTTCATTATCCTCCTCCTCCTTGCACCCCTCAGAGAAGAAAAGAAAGAAAGGAATCAGATGTTTTTCCTAGGTGTTTCCTGCATATTTCTCACAACTAGAAGACATTGGTAACATGACTTCTTGTGCCAAAGGGCAAACCAAGAAGGACAAAGGCTGGTTTGTGGAGCTGTTTCAGGCTACAGTGTAGTGTCTTCCCTCCCAGACCTGCCACAGAGAAAGGCTTGAGGTCTTGTAAATATCAGAGCAGAGAGAGTAGGAAAGTAGTGAATCATTGCATGACCTTATGCAGGAGCCAAATTAAGCAAAGTTTACAATCCCAGTCTTGGCTGAGGAATGATTTTTTTCAGTAGAAAAAAAGAGATATTGATCCATCCGTTTAACCAGAGATATGGAGAGCAGCTATTCTTAGGAGAACTCCATCTGCTTTCACATTCTTCCTATCCCCTGCTTCGAGCCCATGGCTCTTCTCCAATATGGCTTGAAACAGATCTTTAAAACTAAGCTTTTTGCGTAGCCTGTGGGTATAGGTGGATTAACTCGGGGATCGGAGGCAGGACCTCCCAGCCCTGCTATCGACTCCTAAGTACTAAACACATTTATCACTTCAGGGCCAGCTTTGCACTGCTAGGGGGCTGCCATGACTTCCTTTGGGTGGCATCTGGTCTTGGGCTATGGAAGTAAAAAACTAACATTTCTGCTGCCCTGGGAATTTGTCACTAAAACTCTGTCTGTTGTCACACGAACTGCTCCATTTATATACTTATATTTTGTGCTTATGACTTTTTATAACTGCAGAGAAAATACCCAGCACCTATTTCCCACCCCTAGTGACTTTGTGGTGATTCCTGCCCTTTCTCTCTTTAGCAGGAGGATCCTGTGTGTTTGATTTGCTGCTGGTCTCCTGCTGGAGAGACCAAAGCAGCCCCACTGGGAGGGCTGGTTTTCCCCACCAGAGCAGCGGTGGAGTGTGTGTGGGGCTGTAAATAAAGCAGGCTGGAGCTGCCGTGGGGCTCACAGGCACAGTGGCCATTGTTGTGCCTGTAGTGAAATTGCCCTCGGTTCTTTTGTGCTGAGCAGAACATGATGTGAGCCAACACAAATGGCTCTCACATGTTTTCATTGGTGTAAATGAGGCATTCAAGTATAAAATGAGGCAGTTGCAAACTGATCAGCTTGTGAGCTGAGGCAGAAAGCTCTGGATAAGGGTAATCACTTTGGACAAGGGTAATAGCTTTGGACAAAATAATGTGTGCCTCACTGATGAGCTCTAGAAAGGCTCACGCTGATTTGTGAAACAGATCTTTAAATTATCTTCTGTAGGCAGAGAGGGTTAGAAAACCTTTTAAATGAAAGTAAAAACTTTCTGTCAAAAATGAAGTTTTTTCACCAGAATGAAATAGGGTGTAATTGCAGGTTTTGTTTCTCTCAAACAGCTTTTAAAAAAATAATTTCATTTCCATGTGGAAGTGTTACTTCTGCTCAGAAAGTAATGCTTGCACATGCTTTGTTCGAACTGGCAAAGTTAGAATAAAAAAATATCTGGTTTCCAATTGACTAGAGTTTAAGGACAGTTAGAGGATGGGGAACAAAGCGAGTCTTTGTTTTCTCACCCTTCCCCCTGCCTGTGCCCATTTTTTTTTTCTAGTTTTCCTACAGGGAAGCCATTATTTCTTGATGGGGAAATCTGGAATGAAGTTTTCTTGGAAATTATCTTTTTCCTAGAGAATAGAATTTTGTTTGTAGGATTTCAGCGATTCAGATTGAGACTGGATGCCATCTCCTCTTAGGATATGTTTCATTCCAGACCTGACTAAGGTACCTTTTCCCACTGAAATTCTTTCATTTGATTGACTCTAAAGTGAACAGCAAGAATTTCAGCCAAACATGCTTGTGTTACCTGCTTGTTTAGGCAAGGGATCAGAACATGTCAAGAAAAGTTTTTCACCTTGACAAAAAAAGGAAGAAGAAAAGTTAGGTGCTTCCAAAGAATGGGAACATACTTTGGATAACATCAGGGTGATTTCAGCAGGCTCAGAGACACTGTCTCTCATGAAGTCAGTCCAGCTCTGTACTGTGAGCAGGCAAAGTGCCTTTAGGGTTTGCCCCTGAGCTAATGGCTGTACAAACTCTTGGCAGGATTTACTGGCTTGTGTGGATGCTGCATGAGCTTCTGGTGAGTTACCTGTCTTCCCAATCCACTGCCATGAGACCTGTCTGATAATACCTTGTTATTCTGCCAAATGGAAGATCACTTCTCAATGATCTTTCCTTTTGCTATTACAGCCTGCTCATAGGGTATAGGTGTGTTCTGGCCTTATATATTGTACACAAGTTGGTGTTTTATTTCGGTCAGACTTCCCCCCTTGCTCTGGCTAATTAACAGCACAGTGAACTTCAGGCTGCTGCTTCATGTAACACACAACTGAACTGATGAATCCTGTACTTATGAATCATGTACATCTAGTAAAAAAAGTATATCTCTTTCCCAACGTGGAAACTTTTGCTTTCAGAAATCTAGCTCAAACTCTGAAAACTCAGAATGCCTTTGTTTATGAGAGTTGAACAGCTTTTGGCAGGAAAGTGGCTCCCTTCCCCCAGACACTATGAATTACTATGTGCCTCCCTCATACATGCCACTTTCTACTAGCTTCTTCAAACAATGCATTTTGGCAAATACTTTAAATTTGTTAAATTACAAGGTTTTGAAGAAAAAATTAGACATTTTCTAAAAATGTTGTTTAATTTCCAAAGAAAAAATTTTGATGTAAATAACCCACAGTAACAGCTGTCATGGTATATCTGTTTACAGCTCTCTTTCTTAAGGGAATGTCAGAAAGAAAATGAGACAGGTTTAGAGGACTAGGATGCAGAACTCTTGATCTGAAGATCTGTCTGTGTTTCAGTGTTGCAAAACTCACATTTCACATCTTATAAACCTGGACTGGAATTTTAGCCTCTGCCTAGTCCAGTCTCAACAGCAAGGAGACCATTAAAGCACTTGGAGAAATCTGATATATAAATTCAGTAGGAAATGGTCTGAGATCTCTCCTTACTTAGAAGTTTTTGGTCAAGAGTTAAAATGGTCCATGGACCACCTTTAAGAACCACTTTTGACTGCACTGTATAATTGCCCCCAGCACATGTTCACCTTAACTCTTGCCTATGTCTTAGTGTGGCTGTTGTGGTTCCTAAAAGGAGCTTTCCCCGTCAGCAGCAAGGTGATACAACAGGATTAGGAGATGACACAAAGGCAGCTTCCTGTTATGTATGCATGCACAGTAAACTCACAGCCTGAAGTTACCATCAAGTTCTTTTCTCCCTGAGGGCAAAATAATGAGTAATAAAATATTGCTGGGAATATGTGTCTGCCTGAATCTACAGCTCTCACTGTGACATGTGAAACAGTCAATTAGAATTTCATGACATCAAGATCAATATAACTTCCATCCTCTGACTAACTATGTAGAATGTTTGAGTGCTCTGTAATTCTACTGGTATTGCTTCCTCTGCTTCCATGCTGCATGTAGGCTCTGTGGGCAATTAATGCTGAGGGATCTGTATCCAGCCAGAGTCCCAGGATTGTTTATGCTATCCATTACCCTCACATGGTCATGAATTCCACAGTTACCTCAGCCATCCCTCTCATTGCCAGAGAAAAGAGCCACCTTCACAGTTTAGAATGATTTTATTTAATTTGAAGATTCAAACGGGAGGAAAAACGCTGGATTTCCTTTTCCCCCCAAAGCTGTCTGTGACCTTCATTGTACTTGATCAAGGTTCACATTCTTATCTGGGAACATAGTGCAGTTCCAGGTTATAGCAGGTGGATATTGGCTACATGCCTATAAACAATTATGCTTCATGGCTTTATTAATATGACTGGTTTAACTTTGTTTTTCCCATATGTCTCAAGGCCTGACTGCAAGAGAGTACAACAAATGTAGGATCTGTAACACACATGTCCAATGAGGAGTTTTAATTATTTCCATTTGTTATTTTTGTGCAAACTTTTACTGCATTTGGACTTAATAAAAAAAAAAAATCTCTTCCTCCCCTATTTCAATAATGAAAATACCCTTGTATAAAGATTTCATTATCCTTGTACTCTGGAAGCTGCTTGACCATTTTTGTCAAACCCAGATTATTTGGGTAAAATAACTGAGCCTGAAAGATTTCAATCATTAAAATTAATGTTTCAGAACCTGTGGTATATTTTACTAGGAATTTACACCTGGAAGTTTCTATTGTCTTATCAGTAGAATTTGCTTGCTTTTGGTGGGTGCAAGGAGACTTTTAATTTGCATTTAGAGTCTCGTTATGGGACAATACAGTTACTCTCTGTTTACTCTTCATATACAGGAGAGTATTACAAAGGGTAATATGTCTGGGGCAACACTCTTGACAGCTCACCAAGCTCAGCCAAACTAATTAATTAACTATGAGGTAATATTCTTCTACTACATCAGGCTACAGGCAGTAAACTGGGACATAAATTTTGGCGATGTTCAGTAGGGAAGTTCTGGTTTTGTTTCTTGTACATCTGTTTATCCCTAGTGAATCCAGTTGAAATTCTGCTTTGGTGCAAATTGATCTGAATAGGCCTCCTAATTTGCAACTTTCTCATCATCTTGGTTTTTGCCCTATGTGTCGTGTGAGCTGTTGGCTTGTGGAAGCCCATACACAGATGTAAGGGAAAGCATGCAAGCAAACAAGCTTTTGTAAAGGTGAATCGTATTTCCATGGCAGGAAGTGTGCCTAAGTTTAAACAAAGTTGGAGGAACTGTGCTTGGAATGACAGAAGTTGCTGAAAGAAGCTATGGAATATAGCGGCTACAGTGCTGTAGGCTCTCACTTTGATTTTGGCCCTCAGGAGACAAAACCTTCCTAGAATTACTAGTTCCATCTATGATGGAAATGAGATCTGCACTCATAAGTCCCTCCATCCCAATCATGTCTTTGACCTCATTACAGACACGTGTGGTCTTCAGGACAAAGGAAAATTACTTTATAAGCACCAGAGATTGGAATGTAGCCCTGTAGCCCTAAATTACCCTTGCTGCACAGCTGTAGGAGTCCAAGGAGGTAAAATGCATTGTGTGTCTCTGTTAACATTCTTTAGGAGCAGTTTCATTTCATTGTGACATCCTGTAGACAGAAGGAAAGGACATTTATTAGCACTAAAACCTGGTTGTTATATGGCTGAAAATGTTTTGGCTCCACTGGAATTTAAACTTGTCTGACTGCATGAAAAGGGTTCAGATTTAATATAACTGATTCAAACATGCAGTCAAAGTACTGCATGAAAGTCTCTTGTGGGATAAGGATCTTGGTTTATAGGGTCTGAAGAATGATTCTAATCACTCTCCAGCTCCAAAGACAATGTAGAGGTGCCAGTTTCTCCATAGATCAGATTACTGCAAGTGTTGAAAATGCAAATCAATGTCAAATTCGATAAATAAGCATTATCCACCTGGGGGTTCTGCTGGTAATTATTAGCAAGAGCCATGCTTTAGTGATATTTCTTTCATGAGCTGCAGAACATTTAATTTCATTCAAAGTATAGTAGTGAGGAAGTGAACAAATAGAAAATAGAAAGGAATACAGAGGAACTAAGCAAAGGATCATTCATACAATGTTTCCCTTGGTTTCTCTACTTTTGTCATTGATGTTTTAAGACCAGAAGGAATCACTATTATCACCTAATCTGACTCTTTCAGCCTTACAGTTCATGCTGTGCATTCTGTACCAGTTGAAGAACTTGTTTTTGAAAGAGCAGGGAATTTGTCTCTATTTTTTTTAATCTCTTGTGGCTGAATTCTAATGAGCCCCTTTTAAAAGTTAAAGGCACTTTGTTTCCTTCGGCATAAATCAGAGCAGCCTCAGTGGAACCAGTAGTTACTCCATGTTTTCATTTGAAGACATTTAAGAGCAAAAAGAATGGAACTAAGCTCTGAATTGCTCTGTTACATGACCACGTCTCCCTCTTATGCCTGATCTCAGTGATTACAATCCCAGTGACACCAAAAACAATTTGCTTTCCCCTCAAAAAATGCTTTGAGCTGTGGTGCTGATGGCTGTGGTTCTCACTGCACCCAGAACACGGTCACTTACATGTGTTTGTTATGTGTCCAATTGTGCTGATAAATTGCTTTTAGTTCTGATCAGGAATCATTACAATCAAGTGATGTTGCATCTTCGTGGAGACTGAGCAGCCATTGTGTAGTGGGAAACTGAACAGAAGGCAGCTTGCATGGAAAAGCATTCATCCAGAAAAACATTGTTTTTGCTTTAGAGAACATGTAAAGCCAGGGCAGAAGGTGGATCAGGATTCTTGGCTACTGAAGGAAATGTTTTCTTTTTTGTTCATCACAATTTATTTTTTAACTGACAACTCTCAGAGAAAGGAGTGCAGAGCACGGTGATGCAAACACTCATCTGCACTCGTCTGGGGGAGAAACAGCTCATTACTGCGGGCAAAGCTAGAGTTCAGGCTTGCTTATTTTTGACTTCAAGTTCCTCAGTTGTGGGAAACAGTTTTTTCATTCCTGTACTTTTAATAAAATCTGCACATTGTTATTTGCTTCACTCTGATGAGGGTCTGGATTG
Source organism: Donacobius atricapilla (assembly GCA_013397315.1). NCBI lineage: Eukaryota > Metazoa > Chordata > Aves > Passeriformes > Mimidae > Donacobius > Donacobius atricapilla. The sequence goes on from WBMY01005801.1 coordinate 32,554, forward strand.
ATGTTGTGATGTGATGTTTGCCAAATTTGTAACGTTCTTTTAAATATATTTATTCTTCTTTCCACGAGGGCAAAGGATCTTATTTTGAATCCCCAAAGGCTTTCCCAACATATGGGGGATGAATAAATACTCAAAATGTCTACAACTGCTGTTACTGCTACAGCTGCCAGCTTTAGAAAAGAGCAAAGTACATGCACACACGTGCGCATGCGTGTAAGAGTGAGAGGCATAGGGAGAAATACAGTGTGGGCACTCTTGGGGTCAGGAGTGTTCTCTAATAAGGAACACATTTTACAGACAGCAAGAGAATTATTTTTACTGTGTGCATTTACAAGTCCTCAGGCAGGGAATTTTTTTTGTGGGGATGTTTTTAAGGCTAATTATTTACAGCATGCAGAGCTTGAACCTGCAGATCTTAATTTGGCAAAACTCCTGTTCACTTCAAGGGGTGCTCTGCATGGTGCACCTGGTGGAGGGCAAGGAGGGATGGGTGATGGGCACATCATGGCTGTGAGGGGATGAAGAAGACCCTGCTGACTTCAGTGACAACTGAGCTTCTGTCACTAATGGATAAACTCCTGGATTTTACAGGAATGTGGAGCTGTGGAGGTGACACAACAGTGGGGCAAAGTGGCCAAAAAGAGTGATTTGGAGGAGATTTTTTCCATCATCCTCAGACAATTTGCCTGATTTTTAACTCAGCTTTTTGATCTCACACTCTAAAGCAACCTTTTATGGGAAATATCACACAGATGTTATGGTGCTCCTACATAAACCACACTGGGTTTGAATATTTAAGTCGTTAGATATTAACACTGTGATTCTGAATGGTGCCCAATTATTAAAAAAAAAAAAAAAAAAAAAAAGGAAGAGCAATGTCTATTAAATTTCTGTCCAATACAAGCTGGTTTTCATTGAGAAATAGAATTCAATCGGCTCTTTAAATCAAGGAGATTTAAGAGCCACAGCAGGGCAAGAGGAGGACTGAAAACACGACTGAAGATAGTATTTTGGAGTCAGGAACTGCTTCTTTTTGTGCTGTATTGAGCATGCTTGGCATGAGTGGATCTTCTCCAAACTGGATGCTGCTAGGCAATTGTGATGATGGGGATATTCATTGTACCAGTCATTTGTCAGGCTTTTGCTAAATACTGTTTGAAATCTGATAGCAGCTGGGTGCTTTCAGCTTTCAAGGAGCTTTTAATCTGACAATTTTCACGGGCATCAGCTTGTGCAAGCCACCTGCAAATGAATATATTGCTTTCCATGAATAATCAGCATATGCAGAATTTGTATCCACCAATAAGAAGACCCAGGTGACCTCTCTGCCCAATCACAGCTAACCAAGCCAGATTGTTTTCCTGCAGTCATTAACATTTAAAATAATGCCCTTTCAATCAAGCCAGGGAAACAGATTTAACCCACTCAATGATTTCATCATTCCCAGTCATTTAGTCAGTGTCAGTTATAAAGCACACATAAATATATAGTTTTCAGGAAGAGAAAGATTTGAGTTCTTAGAGTTTAGTTCTCTTAGAGCTTGAAGGGAGCTGGATAGCTAGAGAAGCCCAATGATTCTTTCTATTTCCTAGGAGCAGAAATTGCAGGAAATGCCAGTGAATAGCCTCTCTCCCTTGAAAGAAGCTGCCAAAGGTTTCCTACAGTTCTGGATAGGGTAAAATAGAGCTTACCTGCTTTTCAAATCAAACATTTGAATTTTGTAGCTTGGTTGTTTTTTTGGTTTTGTTTTTGGTGAGTTTTTTATTATTATTTTAAATATATTCAAACCTTTTGAGTCTTCCATCTCCCTTTGTTTAATCTGTCAGAGATATGACATGTGGAGGTGTCCTCTCTCCCACACAGCAGAGGCTGGATAGAAGGCTGATTCTTGGGACCACAGGCACTGGGTTTTCAGAGGATATTAGGCTGCCCACAAAGTAAGTGGGCTCCCTCTGTGGGCTGTCAGATACCCAGGGTAGCCTGATTTCTCTGCAAAAGTTGCCAGGGATAACAGGATGGTCCCATGACAGGGTCAGGTTCCCACTGCTTGCATCCTTGTCTCTATTGACCTAAGAGGGCTTGAAGGTTGAGGTTTCTTCAAGTTGTGGGTCCCACTTCAAACTATTTCTCTCAAGCTATAGTCTTGAAAGGAGAATATCTTTCTGTCTGGGGTGGTGGCTAGAGAGATCTGTTCCTAGGCTTCTGAGAGCTGCTGAAAACCTGGTGGGACAAAAACTCCTAGGACTTATGGTTCTTAGGTCTGAAGGCGGAAAACTCTCCTGACTGTTTTTCTGTTGTGACTTAGGCACATCTTCTCCTGAATATTAGATCCTAAATGTCCTAAAAACTTCAAAGTCCTTCTGGGAAATTAAAACTGGGACGTGTATGAGAAATCCAAAGGTGACTGTCAAAATGATGCTTGAGCTCCTCTCTCAGTCCTCTTGCTCTGCCCTGAACCGGACCAGACAATGCCAGGTAAGATTAGAGTAACCCCAGGGTGGATGTCTGGATGTCTCTGGATGCTGCTGCTTCTCTGCCAGTTTAATTTTGCTATTTCTGTATCTGGCTGAAAGGTGATCTCAGTAAATGTATGTGCATTTTGAATTTCTAGCTGATGTAAATATTGTAATCAATTAGCAACAGACAGCAGAGTACAAAGCACAATTAAAGTAATTCAAATGTGTGGGAAAAAACTCTGTTGTGATTTTCTTTCTTCTGAACACCAGATATATGTCCTTAGTCTTTTTATTAGCCTCTGCACCTTCTTTTTTTTTAAATAGACTTACTATTCTATATTGAAAAATTTGAATGAATGAAGACACAGGTTATGACACTTTCGTGCAGTATTCTTGTCACTTTTTGCTTGTTTTTACAGATTTAAAGGAAGGTTAAAATGTTCCTTCACCAGTGGCAAATTTTGTATCCTGAGTGCACCACATATATAATCTCTTATCTAAAGAACTATTTTAAAATCCCATTATGTAGTTCTACAAGTGGAAAGTGAAGGCACATGTCTGGGATCCCAGGGTGAATAATAAACCATTGCATCACCCTGCTCCTCTGGCACTGCTGATCCCCACCAATTTGTGCTCTTACTTCAAAGCTGGAAGAACAGCAGCTTTCTTTCCTTCAATTCCCAGGGAAAGCTGTGCAGATCAATGGTGAAAGGGTTTCTGTTGTAAGGGCTTTCTTTGGTTTTGAGCTGCATATTCGTGGTCTGAGGGTTAAGTGTAAACAAAATCATCTGCTTTGAGGTCAAAAAAGAGAATTTCTCCTGGTTCTGACCTGGAGCTATAAATTGATCCAGTTTCACTCAGCTCTGCTTTGGGGGAGGGGGGTGTCCCTTGAAAATGCCCACAAACTTTGAGGAACTTAATATAAATCATGAATCTATAGTTCAGCTGCAATGACTGTTCATGATGAATAGTTCTTACTGCTGTATTTCTAAGTTAGTCTACCCATAGCAGGAAAAACTGAAAAAGGATTGTCTGGAGGGTGCTACACCTTTTCTTCTCTTCTTAGAGGGTGAATTCACTTTTTGCAAGGAGAATGACATGAACTTGCAGATACAGATGGCCTTGGAAATGGGTGACTGATTGGATTGGAGCAGCCTAGTAGACCAAGCAACATCTAAAAGACAGGTGGTGTTTCACTTCAGGCTTTGTAGTTGAGATGTAGCACCAGATCTTGAGTCCTTTAGCATCCAGCCTTACATGACTTTTAACAGTGTCTGTCTCATTCTTTATTGTGGTACAGCAAACTTATCATCTGTTGTACGTAAAGAGAGAGAATGCATGTCCTTATCTGCAGGTGCAGCTTTTTGAGACAACATCCAGTCCAGTGCAAAGGAGACCAGAAGAGTGCTTTAAGCCTCCAAGTTCAATTTTCTGTCCTGAAAAACCTGTGAGGCTTTGGCGGCATCATTTTTGTTTTCCTATGTCCCAGTTTGCACTTGTCATCTGGGCAGAACAGACTGGGACATGGTAGACTTCCATGTGTTACAGTAGAGTTTTATAAGTGGTTAGCAGGGTCATCTCTTAATAGATCATTTTTTCTGTGTGCCATTCATGGTTGGGTAATTTGGAAAGGTGTCTTAGCTGAGAAGATAACAGTAGTTGGTCCTTATGAGCACAGTCATGTGTATTTTGGTCTTTTTTTTAAACGACTTGGATGTGTAGTTCCCGAGACTTCTGCTAATATCTTACTTAACAATCACATCAAAACTACATAGTTGGGTTTTTCCTCCCCCCACAAAACTGTCTTGTTTCATCTTGGACATTTCATTTCACTCAGATGTAAAATGCCATGTACATCAGGGCTAAGCAGGCTGTGAACAAGAAAGACTCTTCAAGAAGCCACCTCCACAAATTCCCATGGTCCAAGAAACTTTGGCTGTACATGCTGCTGGAGGAAAGTTCTCATAAACCACTGTGTGTTGGTTTATACACTACAAATCCCACAGAATCTATTAAAAAAGGTAGAGTCCAAGTCTGAGATGTTACAGTGCAAATGAACCTCCAGAGAAATGAATATTTAAGCCCTCTACACAAACATTCCATGACACTGTGATGAAAATGGCAATAGGCAACAGCAGAGAAGGCTGGGTGTGCCAGTAAAATCCATTGTAGTGGCTTTGTGTGTGTGCCCCAAGGCCTCATAAGCAATCCAGTGTTTTTCAGGAGTGACTGAGCAGAGGGCAACTTAGCACAGCACGGATTAGGTTGGAGGGGATGGGGGATTTCCTTGAGCTGTTGTTAATAATGTTGCTGTCTATGGAAGATCAGGCTCCCAGGTCAAATGCCATTTAGCTATGGCAGCATGCAGATACTTGTGTGCCAGATGTGGAGGGGCTTGGATAATTGGTTCTGTCTGTGCTGGTATCCAGCTCCCAGCCAGAAGACATAACAACATCCAAGGAGGTAAAACAGTAAATGCAGCCTCAAAGGCTTTTCTTCCACTTGGCACTGAATGGGGAGCCCAGCAAGGTATGAGCTTTGTAAACATTGCCAAAGCAGGGCAGTGACTACAGTCATATCTGCTTGCAATTTCATTAATGTCAAATGAAGAGGGGGAGGACCCCAGCCCAGCAGGAATTGTGTTTGTGGCTGCTAACCCCCCGAGCAAGGGAGAGTGACAGAATACATGTGGGGCAAAACCAGACTGTAAAGCACTGAGGTCACCAGTACTTTGGGAATTCAGCATTGTCACACGTCACTCAGTCTTCCTGCTTCCTCGCCTTTTGAAAGACAGATGGCCAGCCAGATGGCAGCTTCCTCATGCTTCCTGAAAGGTTAAAGGCTCTGCTGTTAGGGGACAGCTAGCTCATATTTGCATTGAGGGGAACAGTGTGGTTTAAATTCAGCCTAAACAGAGCTGCTGGTTAGCTTGGTTCATCTGAGCAAAAAACCTCTGCAGTAATGTCATTGCATCAAGAAGCCCTTGATTGCAGTGGCCAGGTTTGGTTGATGTGAGTTGACTGGATGGCAAGAATAAATAGTGATGACATATCTGTATGATACAGGCCCTGCGAGTTCCCTGTCTGTACCAGACCTCATCTTTCTATTTACACTGGGATCATTTGTAGTTGTACTGATTTTTCTCAAAGGAAACCAGTTTTTCTCCAGGCTCCTCAATACTACATCCCACATCCATTCAGCCCAAATAAAGACACCTTACTGGGACACTGAAATTAGGATCTCTGTTGCTTCTGTCTCTTTTTTCATTCATGGTGGGAGACAGGTATAAACAAAGTGAGTCCATATGTTAGTTGGCTCAAATCGCACTAATACAACTAAAACCAAATAAAGTGAGGAATAATATCTGACACTATCTGTACCAAAAATGTTTTGCACTCCAGGATTTCACATCTCAGCCTCCCTGTAATGTGAGCCATGCTTTTCTGTGTATCAGCATCAGTGATCTTCCTGATCCTGCCTCTGGATGCACAGACCCACATGCTGATGCTCCAGCAGAGCCCTTCCAGGCAAAGCATGGTCACTAGAGCTCCTAGCAGTGGACCTGAGCGCAGGAGTTGGGCCCTAGGTTCCCTGTTGTGCATAAAACATGCTGCACGCACCTATGGTGCCCTAGAAATAATAATAATGACTAGACATAAACTAGAGTGGAGATGGAAACCACCTTGGATAATGATATGGTTGTCATAGATCCTCTATGGCCCAGGTTAACTTCTAGAGTTAGAGGCACTGTCTACAGGGTAAGTGAAGTTTCCCAGAACGTGTGAAATGCTGACATAAATCCCCAGATGAACTGAGCCTTCGCAGCATAGCCAAAGCCCTCCAGCCAGATTTCAATACTATAAACACGACTGAGTCACCTCCTCCCTCACTGAATTAGAGATGGTAATAGTTCTGGAAGCAGTTGATTGCATGCTATCAATCATTCATAATGCTAATTTTTCTGAGTTGGCATCAGAAAAAAAGCAACTAAGGTTGGGAAGGAGCCTAGGTTGCTGTTCTGCCCGTGTCACACTTCTTGTGAACAATTCGGCAACAGCTTTATGCCTCAATCAATGCAGCTGTTAAGCTGAGTAAAAGCAGGACTTTACTTAAAAACAGATGTTTTGCACATGAGCTGACTTATTTCAGTTAATGATCCAGATAGAAAAGAAAACAAAGCACAATATATGCACATACAAACAGGCATTGTCGGTGGTTGAAATAGTATTTAAGTGCAGATATAGATACTGAGATATGTTGGGAAGAAAAATTCTCCTTTTTTTGCTTTCATTCCATATACCTCTAAGACTTTTTGTAATGCCAGGATGACCTTTTGGCATATTTTGGCTCTTTCAAGCCCCATGTATGTATACACATACATATGTATGTACATGAATACACACATACACTTGCATATATGATGCAGGGTGACAAGGACAGCATCGGGGCTGATTTCCATGAAATAGTGTTGAAAGTTCCCAGAATGACTGAGGCAAGTTCCTGCAGAGTTGTTTTTATCTGTGTTTTAGATGACTAGGAGGAAGGTGATTTCCCACTACCTGGGTAGGTGATTAATTGAATTAGTGTTTGCAAAATGGTTTCTAAAAATAACAAAAAATTACCAATTTTTTATGCATCAACCTAATTAGGGATTGAGTTTTTAAGACTACAAAGAATCCACGTGATGGTGATTATGAATGCCTTGATGTTTGAATTTCTGCATGGGAAAACTGCAATGAGGCTGATTTCCGGGGCATCACTCTGCAGCACTTTCTGAAAGCTGGCACCTCGGGTATGTCTTAAATTCCATGCCCCTCTGAATTCCCAGTCACTATTAAAAAAAGCTACAGCTACAGTGTCTTGTTTGCGATCTTTGGCGTCTTTGGGATCAGTGACCACTTTGTCAGAGGTCAAAAATAAGAAATACAAATAAACAAAGAGCTTGCAGCTATTTCCGTTTAATACACCAGAGTCTCTGTTGGTCCTACACAGTGATACTGAAGAGGTGAAAATTGAAACTACTTGTGGAATTTTTTGTTTCTTCTCCTCCCTCCTCTCCCCCCGTCCCCTGCCCCCAACCCCAGCTGCTTCTTTCCACTTTTTTTTCTGGCATAATTTACCATTATTTTCTTATTGTAATTATTCTTCATCTAGTAATATGTAATCTCCCCTTTCTAAGGGGTCAAGAACATGGAAGGGAACTTCTCAAATCACAACTGAACATGAGATCAGTGAAACCAAAAGTCGGCATTTCTGGCTTTTGGGAAAGTTTTTGGAGGTGCACACTTTCAGTTTCTAATTTGTTCTTTACTGTTGTAGAATGGAAATCTGAAAACAAGTCTGAGAAATGAAACTCATCTGAGCTGGTTAGCAATGCAGAACTGTTTCAATGTCAATGTGTTAAACCTTAGCTTTGTCTCAACTTCAGTGAAACTTGATCAAACGTGAGATGCTTCAGATGAAACATTCAAGGAAGCAGTGTTTACTGATGAAACTTTGTTAAGTCGGAAATTTGCAAACCAGATTTAGTTATAGTCTTATATCTCTCACACACAGATTTTTTTCCTTATACATGTATTCACCGAGAGCTTGTGTTAAATAGATGTTATCAAGTATTTACTTAAAAAAAACAATAAGTTTTAAACTGTTTGACCAAAGAGCCTTTTCCTCCTGTCTGATGCTGCCAAAAGGATTTATATAGGAGCTAAAATGCATGTGGAAATGGTCATGCCTGGAATTTTGCTGTAATTGTAGTTTTTTGATGCTGAAAAACAGCTGCCCATCAGTTAAAGGGGATCATTTGAGAGCCACTGCAAGCTGACCAGTAAAATGATTGAATCGCTGGAACAGTAACTCACTGGAAAATTGTTTCTGCATGTAGCTCTTCCGCTCATCTTTGGCACAGCCACCCCTGTAATTGTAATGCAAACTGAGCTCTGAACCCAATGAAATAAGCTGAAGTGGACCAGAACAACTCTCCCCCCAGCTCTGCAAAGCCCTAGTTCGTCAGCTCTCCCTGCATAACCTAGATGCCCATCTCTGAAGCAGAATTTCATGCTCTTTTTAACATTTCTGCTTCAGCTCCTGATGTAAGGTTAGAAGTGAACATTAGGCCTAAAGAAGAAAAAAAAAGGTTTCACCATCCAACCCTGCAAGCTCCATGTAAATTGATGAAGCTTCTGGGAATGTGCGTATGAAGAAGTATAATTTCTTGTAATATTTATCTTACTCTATCTGTCACAACATTTCCAAGTTCTTGCTATCAGTTCACCATGTGGAGGGTAGCATCCCCCACATGCTCCTCCAGCTCAGCAGGATCTGAAGCCACCATTTCACTGATGGTCACTAGAGCAATGCCCACAAAGAGAATCTTATTGTGCTGATGCAGGCAAGGGTTCAAGTACAGCTATGTTGACAAGCAGTGAAAGAAAGCACGTCTCAGTAGAAAAAAATGAGATCTGCAAGCCCGGAACCTTAATCAGGTGATTAATTAGCAACAGAATCCTTTTTATTACGTGCTTAGAAGAGTACTAAATCTTGGGTGGGTAATGGGAAAGTCTGCAGTGTTTTATGTTCCTGGTGGTCACTTCTATGTGCTCCTGTGAAAATCCCCAAGATAGCTAGTTGAGAAACCTGAGATGGAAAACCGTTAGGACTTAACTTCAAGTGAGCTGCTGGGCCTCAGGCAGAAAACCATGAGAAGACAAATGATAAATGACCAAGTATTCTGTCTTGATAGGAAGACAAGCCAGGCATTTTTGAGAACACGCTTTTCAAAGGGCTAAGCCCTGACACAGCTGGGTGGTTTAAATGGTAAAGCCAGCCCAGAAAACCAGAGAGAGGCAGTTTACTGAGTGCTGGATTTCTTGAGGGTTTCCTGGAGCTTTTTGCCTGTGGTATTTGGTGCAGCAAATGGGTCGCCAGGTCAATTGTATTGGAGGCGTATTAAAAAGTGATTGGACAATTTAATGGTTGCTAATATGATGGCAGTTATGTCCCTGAGATAAGGGTAACCAGACACCTGACTCTGGGACTTGAACACTTGGACAGTTTTCCTTGAAAGATGGAGTGTTCTCTAGAGAATTCCAAGATGTTGTGCTTGCTGAGTGTTTCCATTTGTGACAGCGCTGCTGACCCCGTGCAGGGACGCAGAGCAGCCGATCCAGCACTGCCTCGGTAGCACCACGTCTCCGGGCTCACAGGGAAGCCTGGCACAGTGGCCTGGGCTGCCTGCCAGCAGCACAATGCTGGTTCTGGCAGCAGGAGTTCCGTGAGCTCAGAGGGGCTGGGACAGGATTTGCCCGTGCAGATAAATGTTGTGCTGTTGTGAGGGGTGTGCCTGTGTGGGACACAGCACGTCCAAACTCCTGAAATGAGGAGGGCACCGGTGATTTGCACACTGGCAGCTCTGGAAGTCAGACATTGTAAGACCCTAGGTGCCTTCAATTTACATCACAGGGTCCTTATTAGTAGGTAGGCCTACTAGAGGAAGACATGAGCTTGCCAGAACTGAGGACTAAAAAGGTACAGGATAGTAAAAAATAGCTGATTCTGGTATTTTACCTTCTGGCTCTGGAGTTAATCTACCACCAGCCAGCACTTTGTGATTCAACTAGATGTAATCCTTTCTGTGATTTGGATTCAGTAGGCACACAGGAGTAAAGTCTGTATCTGGATTAACCCAAATGTTCAGCTGTGTTTATTCTTGGTCACAGCCTGGATCCTGTAGTCCTCAAATACCTGTCTAGGTCTCTGTATTCTCTAAAACCTCCTGTATGCAGCCAGCAAGTAACTATCAAACTGTGCTGATGCACTTGTGCACTCTGAAAAAAATAAAATACGAGGCACATTTCAGAAAACACAATTGCTAGAGACGTACTTACGATCCTAAAGTGCAAGAATCCCCTATATGCACATCATCTCCCCAACAGACAAGTCATGCTTACAACATCCTCCTTATGTAATTCCCTTCACATATTGTTACACAGACTAAATATGCTTAGCACAACACAACAGCCTCTTGCATTCAAGTCTATGCATTCTCAGCTCATGAGTTTTACCATAAGTCCCATGAACATTCTGTGAACTTCCAGCTTCTGGATTCATGGGAACAATAAAAATATCAACACAGTTTTTAGGTTTTATGGCTGCAGAAAAAACCCACACATAAATATGATCTAAAAGGCCCCCAAACCAGAAGGCAAATAAAAATAATCCCAGAAACATTACTGTTATGCTGATAAATACAGTGATTTTAAAGCTGCCTTCTTCAGGGATCTCTTGTATGGTTTGAGGAGGGCATGGTTGGCCACACTTGTGAGAAACACATACTTCTGCATGTTCAGGTCTCATAGAACTCTTTTATTCTAAACCTCACACAGGTATTTCATAGCACTCACAGGCACCCACAGCCTTGAGATGTGCTGTAGTCTGGGGTGAAACTGTTTAGATTCAGTCTGCACAAGACTCAGCTCTGGTCATTATAGAGATCAGAGTGAGAATTGGAGGCACTAAGGAGGATGAGAAGTGAAGGCACTAGGGAGCTGCTAAGGTCACTTCCAGAGTCTGCTGCTTCTTTGGCTTAATGAAGGGCATGAAATGCCAGAGCAAACAGGCTTTGCCCCCTCGCATTTAGCTGCTGAAAGAGTGTGTCCTACCTTGGAGCAGCTGCTCACATGAGATGGTTTCCAGAGTCCATCCTTGCTGCATTGCTTCCTGTCCCACTGCATGCGAGGCTTTCAGCTCTGAGCTTGTAGGCGGAAGTTGTGCTCAGTGAGGAGGTAGATGTGACAGATCTTCCTCAGACAGCTCAGAGATGAGCTCTAGTCTGCTGGCAGCAGTGCAAGCCATGGTGGCCCCACTCCACCCTGGTCTGTGCAGCTTGTAGTGCATGCAGGTACCCTGTGTGCCTCCCCAGAACACAGCCCAGCCCAGCCTCTGTGTCTGGCTGCTTTTGTGCCAAGGCAGGCCCTTGATTTGGAGTTAGGTTTGTTTCCCATGCTAGGCTGATACCCGTTGGCATGCCAAGGGGCAAGGAGTGGAGCCTAGGAGGCCTGCACCATGGACACCTTTGGTGTCTTTGTTCCCGCCAGACTGTGGTGTCAGGGCATTGCCTAGAGCCCTGACTCCATTCATCTCCCAGACATGCCTAGATGTCGACAAGGAGATGGTGTTTTTGAAATGAAATCTCTACTCTCCTGAGGTTACCTCCCCTTTGATTGCTGAGGGAGAAAAGACAGCCTATGTTATTTGCTTTGTTCTAAATGACTGTAGCCAGATCAGTTGAATCCTTGCCTCTGCCAGCCTTGTCCATGACCAATTGCAAGGGGCAGTAGTCCCCTGAGCAGAGGGGCATGTGTGAACAGCAGACTCTGCATGATTTCCTTGCTTTGTGTGTCTATCTGGAAGATTGCTTTCCATCCTGTATACTGGGCAGTGCAGCAGAGTGAGAGGGGAGCAGAAACGGCACACAACTGACCTGAGAAGTACTTCAAATTTTTGTGGCTGTGTGACCCTCTCCTGCTCTCACTCAGGCCTGCGGCAGCTGGAGAGACTGGCTGTGGTGTTCTGCTGCAGCTGGAGAGGCAAGGGTGATGTGAATGAGAACTTTCTTCTAAAGAGGGATTTCACTAAATCCAAAAGGACACCCAGTATGTTTTCTGAGCTCATGGATGTTTTGCAAGAGTTATGAGTGATGGCAGAGACATACTTTGCAGTCAAGCCTTCTGGGAGTCAGTTGGGAGTTCTGACTGAATAAGAATTGGCATTAAATTTCTGGATCTGACCCAGAGCAAGTAATGAGTCTGTGGGTGAGGCTGACCCTAACTGAGATTTGCACTTCATGACTGATACACATGGCATCAAGTGCAACAAAGGGAGCTGCCAACCAGGACCTTGTGTGGGCTGGAGCAGCCTTGGGAGATTTTTCATACTGGCTCTAGTAAAAACTAACTGAGGGTGGAGAGGGAACTGAAATGGGTAAGACTGAAGATTACAGGAGACATACTCTTTCTGACATCATCTCCCTTTTTCTCTCTTCTTTAACTCCACTGCAGCTACCGTCTTTGTACACTTTTGAATTCCAAAACTCCTAAACATCCTGGCAATGCCAGTGGAGAAAAAATAAGCATTATATAGGCAGCAGGGCATAGGACCGACACTAGATCTAGGCTGGAAATTATTTTCTTATTTTTTGAGGATTTCCAAAGCACTGAAAAAACATTTTTTGTTCTGACAGAGGCTGGAAAATCAAAATCTGAAACATATTGGTGAACTGAAAATCTGGAAAAGAGCAGTAAGGTCAGGGATCAAGTGCAGCACTTTGTTTAGATCATTTTCAAATGTTTTGGTTTAGTTCTGAATATTTCTAAATGGTTTCTAGCCACTACAATTATCTTAAATTTGGAAAATAAAAGATACTTTGAAAAGTAGAAGTTTGAGCAATTTGGAGGAAGAAGAAACTTCAAACTGGAAACTTTACAAAACCTGCTTTTTTTTTTTTTTTTTTCCCAGGAAGAAACACAGTTACAGTGGAATGCCATTGCATTATGAAACCCTCCAAAAAACCTGATCTTCCCTGCCCAACAGCTGTCTCTGGAAAGGGATGCTGTTCAGCCCCATACCTCCAAGAGTTCATCTTGAGGCAATGTAGCTTGTCTCAGGTCTCCCTTTTACTGCCCCAGTCTGTCCCTGGGACTTTCCTTCCCGCTTGTGGAAGTGTTTGTGTTGTCTGATAAACACTGAGCAAAACCATATGTGAGCTGGGCTGCATTATGCAATGTGGGAGGATGGGTTACTATCTTCTCTTTAACTTGTGAAAGTTTTCCTTTTTGGCCACATCTCAAGGGGAGATATTGAGTTGCATTGCATTTCATTTCTGATTGACACTGGATGCTTAAAGTTTACTGCCAATGCCGGTACAAGTTTTATTCTGCTGAAGGAATTCTTATATTACCTGAAATTTCTAGATCAACATGAGCCTGCCAGTGCCAATTCTTGCTTTACAAGAAACTACTAGATCCTAAGGCTGAATTTACAGTCTTATTTCCTTGTAAATGTCAGATGTAATTTTGGGAGAATGTTCAGATATATCCGATACTGATCAACTCACCATTTTCATTATGATGCAGCCAAATCAGATGCAGCTGAGATTCCTACCCATACCCTTGAGGAAACCTATTGACAGGGTATGGAGGCAAGCTTTGGAAATAATAGACATGAAAAAGTGTAAATCCTATATTAAAGTTTTATAAGTTTCATTACACAGTGATATTTCAATTACTCCATGGGAGACTTGGATGAACCTACAGGAAAAAGGCAGTTGTGGATTGGCAGCTTTTTGCTCTGCTTTTATTCAGGGTATTTCCATTTCATTAGACATAGGAAATCCCTTCAGCTGAAGGGTCAACACTGGACCAATTTGAATTGAAAATTAAGAACCTGAGGAACTTTGCATTGGTCCCTGATTCTAGTTCATTTCAGCAAGTTTTGAGGCTCTTTGCCACTTTTCTTGTCACTCCCACAGAACAAAAAGTTAGCTCTTGCCAGCCAGAGAAATATCTGTAATCTCATGTTACCCTCCAAAACACTTATCCAGAGTCTAACACCTCTAGAGGGGATCCAAAATAGAATTTGTTACTGGAAAGATGAGGGCAGCTTTTTAACCTGTTGTGATAGGACAAGGAGTCATGCTTTTAAATTAAAAAAGGGTAATTTTAGATTGGATATAAGAGAGCAGCTTTTTACATTGAGGGAGCTAGAACATTGGCAAAGGTTGCTCAGATGATGCCCCATCCCTGGAAACATTCAGAGTCAGCTGGACAGGGCTTTCAGCAACCTGATCTATCTGAGGATGTCCCTGCCCATTGCAGGGCAGTTGGACTGGATAGACTTTAAAGGTCCCTTCCCACCCAAACCATTCACGATTCTATGAAAAGGGTGAGCCTTAAACCTGTGAGCTTCTTCCTGTGTGCGCTTCCTCCAAGGCAAGTGCACCTTGAAAGAGTAGAGAGAAAATTCTTTTTTTTTTTTTTCTTTGAAAATACGTGTGCAAAATCCAGTAGTGCTGTGATTAAAGAAGTCTGCAGCTTAGACATGCCTGAATCAAGACCAGATTGGCAGTTAGCACCAGGAAAGGATTGGTGTCTTGTGGGGAACAGTGTTTGACCAAATCCTGCTGATAGTCGCATCATAATGGAATACTTTTGGTGACTTCAGAGGACTCTGGATAAAATGACAATAGCCTTCTATGTTTCTGAAAATTAGTTTGCATTTTCAAATGTAATGCATAGTAAACATCACTTACTAAAGTACCTCACTTATACTTGGAAACTTGCAAGCAATAGCCAAATTCAGTGTTCTTCCTACCATTGAAGCACAATTATTCCTGAGGAAACAAAGGTACCAAGGGAGTGATATGCCTTACTGCAGGCAGCTGTGACAGGCAGAGCAAGGTTCTGGAACTGGGAGTGCTAGCCCCTTGTTTTGTATTCATAATTGTCTTTCTCCCGTACTTCACAAGAAATGAACATTTCAAAATATGGAAGGATGCTTTAGGCTCTGTGGTTCTCTAACTCTCTGGACTACAGCTGCAATCTTAGGTCCAGCAGAAAGCAAGCTGGAACCTCATAAGCAAATGTATGCAAGGTCTCACATGCTCTGTGCATTCACTGAGAGGGCTCAGCAGATCAATTAAACAGACATTTGGTGCCATTGCTTTCGGAGTATCAAGAAGCTGGTTTTCTTTCCCAGCCTTTGGTTCAAAGCTCTTGACCTTTATCCTCATATCTTCTGTCTTTTAGGAAGGGCCATATTAAATGCTCATTCCTCTCAGTTGTAGGAGTCATGCTTACAGCTATTCAGCTTCTAATTGTGTGAGGCTGTCCCCAGAAATGCAGCCTCAGAACTGCCTTTTACTGAAGGGAACAATAAGGCTTAATATAGTGCTTGGAGTGATATTATAGAGTTTGAGGCAGATCGGAGATTAGTACATTGTTTGTGCTGTAAAGGATTTCTTGCTGGGACATTAATAGAAAAGGCTTTACCTAATCATATTGTTTGCAGGCTTGTTTTGCTGAAGTGATATGCAAGTCCCTGACTGTCAAAAGGGAGCAAAGTTCAGCTTCCAATTTTCCATGAACCAAAAAATGATTCTTGCAAAGTATTGAGCTTGGCTTAAAACAAATTTTACAAGTGGAGACATTTCTGTTTCTTGTAGCTAATTTCTGACCCTGTAGGTAAAACTGCAAGTTGTATTTTTATGCACAGGGGAAAGAACTCCCCATGAAGGGGAGAGAGAATGCTGGATGAGGTTCACACATAAATCCTGAGATTTCACAAGCTGGACTTTTAAAAAATCACCAGATTTCACAATACCCACAGTCAGAATGTGAGGGATGGTGACCCTTTGGATCGGAAAGGATATTTTTCAGGATTGTCTTCACTGACTCTTAGTTTGGGTATTTTTGTTCCCTTCCACATGTGACCCTAATTTTCAGGGTCATGTATGAATTGTATGTATTAGACATTGGGAAATCTACTTTTTCAGGGTACACCACTCTCCCCTGCCACTTTTTTTGCAGCTCTTACAAGGAGCAGAACAGCTTTTTCTGTAGCCCTTCTTTCCCACCTCTTTCCATACAGTTTTGGAGGCCTGTTGAAAGCAGCTCTTTATTCCCCCATCTGCTATTAATTGTCTCTCTCTCATGCTCTCTAACTCCCTCACTGCCCCTCATACATCCCTGCTTCAGGGACAAACTTTGAGAGGAACTTGCACTCCACTAAAGGCATCTATCGTTGGCTAAATCCTTCTAGAACATTGCCACTCTTGCTGAATGCAATTTGCTCTTTCCATGCCAAGGTTTTCTTCAGGAAATCCCCCAGATGAATTAAAAATATTGTTTTGCATTTGTTGGGACCTCTGCCCAGTGCTGCTTGCAGTGTACAAGCTGTGTTTGGTGCAAGTTGGGTCAAGACAGCTCAGAAAAATCTCATGGCTGGGTATTGGTGCTTCTAAGCCTGTTGGCTCACACACACACACACACACTTTCAGCCTCTCTCTCCTTCAAACAGGAAACTCAACTCAGCATGTGGTGAGTAACAAAATATCAGCAAAAACTTTCTTGCATTTTCTTAAATTGTGGTAAAAAAAGAAATTTGAGAAGGAGGGAAAAAATCTTGTGTCAAAACAAACTCTGGGGTGTCATTAGGTCAGCACAATCAAAAAATCTGGGTGCTTAATGGAGAAATTCTGGCCAGGATTCATTAGTGACTGATTCAGTTAAAGAAGTGAAGCTTTGTGGTGCCCCTAAGTTTTTAAGAAGCTTGGAAAAAATTAAAAACACAGCAGATATTTGTGTGGACATGGGATGCAGGCCTGTTATGGAAGCAGGCAAAACTCTGCTCAAATGCATCGGAGCTGTGTAAGAGGTTTGGCTTTGGCCATAGAAATAACACAGGTATAGGTTAAACAAGGCCTGATTCATTGCATTTAAGTCCATAGGGATTTGCATGGTTGTCTGGATGGACTCTTTGTATAACATACATCTTGCATATCCTATGGTTCGTCTATGAGGTCTGTGCTGTGGCAGAGTCAAAGTTCATTTTCTTTGCAAGAGAGATATCATACGTTGATTCAAAGTTTTTAAGATACAGAAGACGCACAAGTCCTTGGGTCAGACTAGGCAAGAGTTAATTACCTTTATCTGCCTGAACATACATCATTCTGCTCACTGCTCCTCATGCTTGGCCTCTGCCCCCATGGCATGAAGTGGGTTTGGTGTGCCTGTCTCTGCTCAGCCTCACTTGCTGTACCGCCAGCTGTGCTATTGCAGAGTGAATGCTGCTTTTGTCTCTGAGGTGATCAAAACAGAATGAAAGCTTTGGACAGCCACAGTGCTTCCTGCTCACTCAGTGTCCGGCCAAAGATGATGGGAAAATGAGCCTGATACCCTCCACTGGGAAAGGACCACAAAACTACTGCATACCTACACAGCCTCCTTTCCTAAAATTTGCAGTTTTACACAGGGAACATTTCATACATACAGCTATTTCCATTTCATCCTTCGATTTTTAAGGAAAAACTGCTAGAATGAAGTTTGACATAAAATAGGAGCCCTTTATTGTTCAACTTGAGAGGGTTTTGTGATTGAATTTTTCATTCTTCATCTTGCTGAGGCAGATGCTTACATGGCTAGCCAGAGTTCTGGACAACACAAAAGAGCTGAATGTTGACATTTAAGTTTGGCCCACTGATCTTACCAAAGAGAAGGTATTTCCTGAATGAGGATCAGCAAGAGCCATGTAGTTCATACAAACTCCCAGCAAGAAGATATGATATTGCTGTTAGCAGAAAATCATTACCAGATGGCACAGTGATAGTAGGTGTATGCAAACGCATAGGGTGCAATAGGATGGATGAATAACATCTCTCTGTGGTACATTACAAAGTCAAGGTGATGGCAAGCAAAGATCTTGCTTCACACTCGTTGGTCATGCTCCATTCTGCCTTTGTGCTGGGCACAGGCTCTGTGCAACAGGGAATGTGCTGTGGGAATAGCCATGTCCCCAGGGGCTTGGAGGCTCAGCCTTGAGCCTAGCAAAGGAGAGCAATAGCAAGGACAATTAAATCTTGGTTGGCCTTCTGCTGTGCTCAGCATGGAGGAGGCTTCTCCGGGTTCGTTAACACAGATTCATAACCTAGAGTGGAAGGAGGCCAACAAGCACAGTGTGCTATTCCTCCGAGTGAGCTGTTCCAGCTAAATGGAAACAAAAATTGCAGCACACTCTCCCCTGAACTACTTGAGAGGTGCTCTGAGAGTTTCATTAAAATGTCATGCCATTTTAATATCGTTTATGGTGAAGAGTGGGTCGCTCACATTGCCAGGGAAGTTACTACGTTGCTATAATATTTTACCAAATCCTGGCTTCTGTTGCCTTGTTAGAAAACAGCCTGTGTATTCTGTGAAAATCTAATGTAAAAACCCACCAGCTTTTGAGGATAGTATGGGACAAAATAGGTTTTTTTCAAATTTGTTTTTCAAGAGAGCCCTAAAGCTGTGGGTTCTAAATATCTTGTGTCCTGTGGAACAGGTGCTGATCTGGGAACTTGGGATCACATCCTTTTCCCAGCCCAGCAGAACAGGCTTTTGAACTCAGGATGGTGGTAGGAAAACAACAGTGTGTTTCTCAAAGGCAGTCGCTTTTTCTGACCATGACTTTTCCAAGATCAAGGCCATTGTCTTTGTAGATTTGGTAATTTCTCATAAGTGGTTGACTAAAAACTTAGGCAAATTCATTTGTGTATGAACAACCTCCTGTATATGTTCATGAAGGAAATTGCACCTTACATCTGGTGAGTTGTGGGACTTTTTTGATAGGGTTGTTAGAGCTACTCTTCTTCAGAAGGCAAAAAACACAAGAGGCTGTAGCACGGCTGCCCATAATGTGCTATTGTAGGGACGCTCACAAAACAGACCTGACTGGCAAGCACTGATCTCTGAACTGGAGGAGGCACATCGCCTAATTCACTGAGAAAGCTGCTGATTAAATGATTAAAAGAGATTTTGTTTCCTGGCTTTTATAGTTGTGCTATTTTCTTGTCACAGATGAGTCTCAGCCAGCTCCCAGAGATGCAGAAAATCAGATTTTTTTTTTCTTCTAAATATCAGTTTTTTACAACAATTGAATTCCATTAGTCTGAGAGGGGTTTGGGGAAAGCCTTTAATGTTCCATATGGCTTTAGGATTCAAAGAATTTCCATGTAATGAAGTATTGTCTTCTGGACTTTTCCCTTTCTGCTTTATACTTAGCAGGCGGTATTCTAACACTAGCATCTTGGGGCAGTTTAAATTTCATATTAGATCTGTAGTATCTGAACTGAAATCCCAAAGGGAATTTTTATCCCTTTTCTTTTCAGCATGTGTCAATGGAAACAGGCCTCTGAAGGTCAAGAACAAGTACTGTCCCTAAATATAAAATTCCTTTGGTTATCACAAAAGCAGTGTTCACCACAGGAAGGGACTGGACTTCTGAGAAGGGTGCAAGTTTTGATTTCATAAAGTTTATTTTGCAGAAGGGTCGTGGACAGAGTCCTGGAGACTGGTAAGAATCAGTGAGATATTATCAGCCCACAGCAAGGTTTTAGGTTCCAAGACTCCTGGCACATAACCTGGGTCCTTCATTTCTATGCTACTGATTCTGACATTATGTTACATAAAAGCAAGAGTAAAGAAGAGTTTTTATAACCACATTTTCTATTGCAGACATAAAGCAGATCATGCCATTTGGTATAAATGGGGCAAGCATAGCTTATAAAATTTATTTGAGAAGGACTTGACTGCAAGGAAACTTATCTCAACACTCTCATCAGTAATCTTACACTAGTGCTACAGCACCTCTTTTCATTATTGGGAACACAAAAAACCAGTTGGCTTGATTGCACATGGAATAGCCACCTCATAAATGTGGTGTAATCCTTGTCATGAGGTGTTTTTAAAGGTTCTTGGTGGGAACTGGTCACAGTTTCCTATCCCATTTTTTTTTTAATGCAGAAGTTATGATCAAAATATTAGGGTACTGGTGTTATTTTCTTCTAGATTTTTATGGGTTTTGATTTTTTATAATTCTTCAGTTAACATTATCAAGAAACAATAAAGGTTGATATTTTTTTCCTTTCTTTTCCTCTTTTCTAACCCAGGTTTCTTCCTCCATCCTACTCTGTTCTATTTTTTTTTTTTTCTCATGGCTGTAAAATCTCAAGTAGTGGTGGAAAAGACCTCTAAGAGTAAAGAAATACGAAGGGAGAAAGACCAATTGCAGGAGAGAAGCCTGGGTCCACATCCCTGCTCTGCTACATGTCTTCCAAGGCAACATTACTGAATGATTCTCTGGCTTAGATTTTAAGCACAAATTTGAGCATGCATTTAAACCCAGACTTAGCCAGTGTCCAAATTGTCTGGGAATAGGTTTAAGAGAGCTCCTGAGTAAAGCTGGCAAGAAGCTCAGGTCAGCCTTTAGAGGAGACACAGTGCCTTGGCCAAGGTTCCCACCATTTGTCAGATACCTTTGGCCACCACATGGCACTGGTGGGATGGATGCTCCCTCCAGGTCACAGCTGGTGCTGGCTCAGGCAGCTGACTGGCAGGTGAGTGGATGCACCCCTCGGGGTCCTCATGTTTTCTCTCCATCAGACTTGGGACTCACTGTCCTGGTGTGTGAACAGGCACATAAGATTCTCTTGCCTCAAAGCACTATTTTGAAGAGAAAGTAAGTAAAACCTGGGATGCAGGGAGGTACTATGTAGGGAAGGGCCATAAAGCAGCTATGACAGCTCCCTGTTGTCAAGGTGGGGAAAATGCTGTGCTGCCATTACCTAGAGGCCCATGGGGAGCTGAGATGGCTCTTGTCAGGTTTCTGGGAGGTCCTGCAGGCTGGCTTTATCCGATCCTCATGTTCTTTTATGAAATACAGATGCTGATGCTGGGAACATTTATCTCCACCAGTCACTGACACACAGGTGCCATATATCCTGAACCAAACAACTGCACTGCAGCAAGCAGAGGTGGAGGTGTGTCTTGCAGGGCATGTTTAGCCAGACAGGAGCCAGAAGACAAAGGGAGGTAGCCCCTACTTCCTTTCCTCACATGCCTGTGATTAAGTGCAAAAATACGTTCGGAATTTCTTCCTGAGCCGAGGCCTCTCTGTTTGTCAACAGTTTTATTTTGTTGATGGGGCAATACATGGAATGGTATATCTTGAAAATTAGCAACTGAACTACAGGGATAGAGCATGATGCAGCATCTTAAGAAGGCTAGTGCAGGTGGAGCTTAAAATACCAACACAAGGAGTTCTGCCAGAAGCTGAGAAGAAAGCTGAATGCAAGTGAATTATTCTGTTTAGATTTTCCACAGCATGAAATTCCTGTAGTGTCAATCTTCATCTATCTACTTGTTAGAGCCACTTGCAGAATGCCATAGGGAAGAAACTGCTCTTAGCTTTTTCTTTGGTGGGGTGAAGCCCAGTGGTGCAGCAGCAGAGGAAGCCTCATCCTGTGCTGAACACTGCCCTGAGTGTAGGGGTAAGCAGATGCCAATTTGTACGCCTCTCAGTGGGCTTTCTTTTTGCAACTCTTAAAATTCCAATTAAACATTACTGTAAGCACTGAAATCAGTTTAAGAAAGTTAATCCATTGTTTGAAAAATCATTGAGACTGTCAACTTGATGTTGTGTGTAGTTATTCAAGTTCTAAAGCCCTGAAAAATAGACCTCACAAGAGAATTGGCAGCTTACCCTTAACTTCAAATGTCATTGCCTTTTTATACTGCAACATGAATTATTTTCTGCCTTACAAGCTTATGTCATTCACCCTGCCACAGAGTGGATTTTTCATATATATTAGTGACAAACTGTACTTGTTCTGCAAAATCCCAGGACTCAAGTGTTTTCTAGGTCTCAACAGCTGTCATCTTTTTCCCAAGGTACTTGAGAAATGTTCTCTGGAGTTGCTGTGAATCACAGATGTTTGTTCTGAAGGATAGGGTTGGTGGTCCAGGGCCATATGTAAAGGCACCGTGATGAAATTCTACACTGGGGTCAGTTTCAGTGATGCTCAGTGTTAGAAGGAAGCATTTTTCTTGCTGTTGCCCATCAGCAGAAAATGCTAATTGATTTTTGAAGCCTCAGTCCCTGCTGTAGAGAAAGGCAACAGGAGGTAGAAAAAGGTTTTGTTGTCTTTCCCGGTAGTTCATTTTACAGTCTCGAAGATCCATCTGCTTACAGGCAGTGGAGGACATTCAGAAAGAACATCTGTGAGTATTCCATGTCATTACACTTCCCAAGCCAATGGCAAAGACCTTGGCGAGATCGAGGGTTTTCAAACATGAGCCTTTTCTGCAAGTGTTTAGACAGATGGTTTGCTACTGTATGGAGCATCTTCAGGGAATTCACTCCTATTCTCAGTGTTGCAATTACTGTAGGCTCAGGGCTGGCTGTCTCCTGCTGAGTTTCTGAACAGTGTTTGTTTTTGCTTGATGAAATTCTGTCTTAGATTTTTTTGTGATTATGCTATATTGTGTTCTGCCAGGCTTTGAAATGGGATCAAATTGCTTTTCCCTCAACATTCACTTACAAAACATATGTCGGCCAAATCTTGAAGTTCCTACTTGTGTACTGGTCACCCACCAAAAGTCAGTGGGACCTTTGACTGAGTAAGCACTGTGTGAAAACCAAGTGTGAAGGTGGGGGCATTGCTTGGCTGCAGCATAATAGCTTGCCACAGCAAATACTTTATTTTCTCTGAAAGAGGTAAATGGGTACACTGATCTTGCCTTTATGAAATATTTTTAAGAACAAGGCTTGCCCAGACCATGGTAGACATGGGCACTGGAGCTGAACAATGTCCTCCAGTTTGGCAACATGCTTTGGTTTTTTTACAGTTGATTTCAGTTTAAACCAAACTAAACCCCAGATTTGGTGGTATTTCCAGAGATTTGTAGAATCTGCTCATCAAAATTGACAACTTCTGTTATTTTTGCTGACAATCTAGCTGTGAAATTGGTAAGAGAATCCATTTCATTGAGCAGTTGTGGAAATCTGACCCCAGATGGATCAAGAATACCTGTTTGGGCAAAAGTCTTTATGTGGAAGGATGTAATACATAGATCTTAGTGCACAGTTAATCGGTGTTTTAAAATTAAGCTCTTGTAAGAGAAGCATCCACTAATCTCTAATAGACACAGTCCAGATCACATCTCAACATTTTCACTTGTCATGCAATACAAAGCTGAATATGAACTTTGAAATTCCGACCCTTTGTGAAAGTGTTTGTAGTGTTGTCCTTGGACTTCACAATCAAAGAACATTTTAGGAGCTGCCATACATCCAGGTTACTATCAGAACCAGTTCTATTTTTCATAACCAGGAAGACTTGACCACACAGTAAGGATGAAACTCATTGCTGAGAAAATAAATAGCACATGACTATTTAGATCCTTGAAAAACAAAGTTGGTGGTCTTTGCCCTGGTCTGCTGAAGAGGAAGAATAGTACATTTTCTTTCCTATTCCAAATATTTAGCAGATCTCTACACACTGCAGTCACTGTCCTACTGTCTATATTAATTGAAGCAAAGAGGGCTGATTTTGTGTTCATGTACCATATGTGCCTGCTGTGATGTCAGTGAAATTCACATCAGTATTAAGCTGGTGTGTTAATGGACTTATGTGTAGATGCCATAAACACTTAGAAGATATTGGAGTCTTTAAAACTGAAATACCTTATTATTACAGTGATTTAATAATTGTAGAAGGCAAGTTTATTTGTGTATAATTTTTTAGATTTTTCAGTTGAGTCTAGGGAAATGAGCCCTGATTTCTTGCAGAAAAGAGTATTTTATATACGTGTGTATGTCCCTGTGTGTCCCTGACACATTTTGAATTCATTGGCTGACTTCCACCAGATTTGTCAGAGGAATATAGATGCCTAAGATAAGTAAGCCTCTGAAAGCAGATGGCTAGGTGGAAGATAATTTTGTTGGGAGGACCTGGCAGTAGGGAAAAGAGCAGAACCAGAGTTCATTTTATTAGAACTGAGAAAATCCATATGGGGCAAAACCCTTACAAATGTCTCAGCTGCAAAAGAAGAAAAAAAAAAAAAAGAAAAAAAAATTAGCTATCAAAATCACTCAACAATGAGACACAAATCTAAAGGAAACTGATTTCATTGATCCTGGTACTTTTGTTTCTGCAGCACACCCAGTTTTGCTTTCAAGGACTGGGATAAGAATAAGAAAACGCCCTCCTCTGGAATAAAACTAAACAACTTAAGCATATCAGTGAGTATGAATCCTTTTAAAAAGAGCAGTGTTCTCTATTAACAGAGGACTGAAAAAGGTTCTGAATAACTTGGATCCAATAACAGTGTGTTGGGGGATACTGGATAAGTATCTCCTGTTCTTTCATTCTTTGGGCCATTACCTGTTTTAGAAATGGGGTTAATGATATTTAAGTGGCTTGAAATGTGTTTTGATCACTGCAAAGAAATGATCTAAGTGAGAGTGTAATTAAATGCACTTTAAACTCTAGTTTCTTACTACTGTGACTTTAGACTGTAAGTTCTTTGAGTTACACATTTTCTTAATATATACAAGAGTGATCATTTTAATTGATACTAAAACCTGAGTAGTCACAAAAAGAGCGAGCCTCTCGTTATGCTCCTCTTTGTATTAATTTATGAACTATAAACTCAAAAGACACCATGCCTACTACATAAGGCATAGGAAACATTTTGGTCTAGCTGTTAAGAAAGTGAAGTTTGTATATGATCTATATGATCCTGTACAGTGGATGAATATGACTGTATGGTCCTATATATAGGAAGGTTTTTGAGCTTTGCCACACTTCTGCTAACTGGATACATATTGGTAAAAGGCATATGAAATATTTCTGTCAGATATTAAAATATAGGGAGGCTTGAGGCTCTATGTTTTATGTCTCTCCAAATCAGTCTAACAGTTTCTTTTGTTTGAATAAAAAGTTTGAGGAAAATTTATTCCAGAGCTAATATCTTTGGAAGCTTTTAAGGAACTCATAAAGCTTTGATGACGTCATTAAAGTTGTGTTTGAGTTAAAACATTAAAGTTGTGTTTGAGTAAGGATTTCTGGAAAGGTTTAAACCATCAAATGCTCTATTCAGCTATAGAGCAAGAGTTGCTGGATGGCTCTGTTGATTCTCCATGTCACTTAAATATGAAGAGTTTTATACCATAGCCAGAACCCAAATGTAATTTTCTCTGGACCTAAAGCTCAGATGTTTTATGGCATAGGAGGCTTAGGGCTGAATATACTCTGAAAGTTGTACCAGAGCTTTGTCCCAGCTCTGGCGAGGAGTCCACAATGGCTTGAAGATTAAAACATGCAATTTTCTGGGTAAGAAAATTTACTTTTTTTTTTTAGTATAGGAAAATCATTCTTACATGTTCTTTAAACAGATTAATCAAATACTGGCCAGATTCCCCCCAAATTCACATGGTTACATTTAGGTCAACTGGGGCCCAATTAACTTGTGTTTGCTTCTCAGGGTCATCCAATCTTGGCAATTTTCATCAGTCCAATAAAATTGGGTTTGATTTCTGGTGCAGAGAGAACAGCTGTGATTCTAGGTCCTCATCTTTGTCTAATTCCAAGGAGCAGTGTGCAAACAAACTAATTATCTGAGATCTTAGCAATGAGCATGGGGAAGTGTGAGTTATGCACATCAGTACCTTGTACAAGGGAACTAATTAGGAGCAGATGCTTAAATTTTCCTAATGTTTATATGAGGAGAACAAATTGCCCACTGGCAGAAATAGCCATCTGTAAAAATGGTGTTCCAACCTCATAATTTTAAATGTTCTTCTTGCATTCTTAATTTGCATGTACAAAATAAATTGCAGCTAGAGACATTCAATCAGCAATGGGTCTGAGTGCTTAAGGTCTGGACCATGTCACCCAGCAGTTCCATGAGACCATTACAGATTCTGCTGAGGATATGGTGTCGGTGAACCACTGTTTGTAAAAAAATTATATGCCTTTACTCAAAAGATATCATGCACAGAGCAGCTTAAAAATCAACAAAAGTAAGAAATGTTAGTCTTCTCTGATTCTCTATAAAAGTAGTAAGAATTTTCTGGCAAATGAATGCTTCACTCTCCTTTTTTTCTGTTCCACTAGACAGGAGAAAATAAACGAGTCATTAAAACTTTGGTGTCATGCAGGGGAGTAATTTTCTCAAGGTATGAAAACACATCCCCTCCCCCTTGCAGAATCCAACCTCTTTTAAAAAAAATGAATACTAAAGTATTTAGGGATCCCTTTGTATAAATCTTGCATGTTCCACACAGTGAAAGACCTGCCCATTCCCACAGATGTCAGCTGGGACATAAAAGCTTGTTTTGGCTGCACTCACCAAATCCTCCTGCTGTGGGCTAGGACATGTCCCTGCCCCACCTGCGCACTGCACTGATTGATTGAAAACCAGACTGCTGACCATAGCCTGGAGAAGCAATTACTTGTGTCTCAAAATCAGTCTACTGTAGCTTGAAACTGACTTTCCAGAAGGCCCAGGAGGAGCATCACGGCAGCACTGGGGTAGTTATTGGGAAGGTTATCCTCTGGGGGAATCTTGACCCTGCCAAACCAAGCACCATGGGAGTGCTTGATTGCCAGCTATTGCCTGCCAAAGACTAAACCAGTTGTCTTTAGCTCACTGGTATTACTGCAGCACTGCTGAACTTGCAAGGGAGCCATTGAGTTTGACTTTTACATCAAGGCCACTCTATTTTTCAAAGCTACTCCTGAACAGAATTCAGTAAGTTGTGGTGGCAAAGTCTCCTTCAGGCCGGGCTTCAGCAGTGATCTGAGTACTCCAAGACATGGACACATCCTCCAGTTTTGTAGATAATTTTCTTCAACGTCTAAGGACAGACACGGATTAAAAAAAAAAAAC
>WBMY01005801.1:59494-96486 GCA_013397315.1 Donacobius atricapilla
AAAAGACTGCATTACTAACTGAACTTTTTGTCTTTGATTTGTCAGTTATTCGTTTGTGCTACAGCTATGTTTTCTAGATTAAAAGAACTTGTCAGTAACCAATATATCCTGATATATCCTCTTTTTGAGGATATTCAGACACCAAAACCAAATCACCACTACGTGTTCTCTTTGAGAAGCCGAATATGTGGACTTCTTTACATGCCTTGCTACAGGAGAATATTTACTGATTACATACTGATGGCTGCAGCCTGTGGACTTCTCCTTCTCTTGATGTCCCTCAAGACCTGTTTTCTCCAGCCCTTAAGCCATTTCTGTGGTTCCTTTCTGTTTCCTTCCCAAACCTATAAATATTTTCTGAAAGGCACCCAAATTTGTAGTATGTAACTATTGCAAATACAAGGAAAATAATTTCTCTTCTTTCTCACATCTCCTCCAGTTGCACTTTGAGCCATGACATTTGCTGTATTTTGTCAGAGGAGTATGCGTGGAACTTAGGCCCTCTTGTCTGATCTGACTGTATAGTTCTTCAGGAAAGTCCCTGCTTTCTTCTTGCATTTTTCCTGAGACCTTGGAAATCTTAGACCTGTTCCACAGACTGGAAGAAGGCAGGCACTTTTTAAATTGCCCTGCTTGCCTGCCATCTTCCAATCTGTGGAGCAAGTCTAAGATTTCCAGGATCTCAGGAAACACCTGTCACTCAGTTCTCAAATAATTACATTTTCCTTAGGTATCTTTGTTATCTCTATTCATTTCTGTTTTGTTTAAAAGGTCCCATATTAACAATTGATGCAGTTTTCATGTCGTTATTTTCAGGAAAGTGCTTAGTAATATCCAGGCCAATATCAGTGGGGCAGCTACCCCCTGTACCCTGTCATACCTAGGCTGGTGTTTATCTGACATTAACAACTTTCTGAAAGAGGCAATTCTCCATTTCTTCTGCCATTTAAACTGTGTTTTTGTGGTGCTAAAGTACATGAGGGTCCCATTGTGCCAGACCTTCCTTTAAGAGGAAGGCTGGCTCCCAAGGAGCTTGCAATAAAATGTACAGGACTTTGGAAAGCACTTGCCTACATTACCCAGAGAGTTCAGGACCTTGGTTTCCTGGGCAGACACCACCATCTGCAACATTGATGGGATGACTCCTTCTATTTGTCTGACCTTTGGCTGCAGCTGTCAAAGAATTCTGCTGGGCAGCCTGCATGACTCAGAGCATCCCCAAACGGCACCAGAAATGCTGCCAGCCGTGGCGGGGATTGTGTTCTGGAGCCTGCCCAGGAGCACTGAGGTGAGCCTGCAGAAGGTAAGCAGGGTTCTGCTTCCCTGTGGCTGACAGTGCTGCTGGGGTGCTTTCCCTGGGGTTGGAGCAATGCTTTTCCATTGATGCTGTCTGAGGAATAACTTAGTGCACATCATCTCTGCATTTAATTAGTATCTCTAGCTACTCTTTTTCATATATTTTTTTCTTTCATTTCCAAATCTATGTTAATTTCCTTGGGATGTGTTTCCACTGGACTTCCAGGGATGTAGATCAGGCCCTTAATTACTCCTTTCATTCTTAACTCTTCTACACCTGAAGTGAAGATTTCCAAAGCCCCTGGAGAGATCTATTTGCTCATTTCTCAACTAATTAAATTTTTCCTAGGTAGCTTTGACATTTCAGTCTGAAGCACTTTTTTTTTTTTTCTGCCCTCAGAAGCAAAGCTAGGAGACAGATCGTCAGGAGATAAGAAGTGTCACACATACATTGAGTCTAAACCAGAGGGTCTTACCCCAGGGCTGAGTCTAAACCAATCTTTCTCTCCTCCCATTCTTCAAAGATTCTTTTACCCAGGAAGGACTTCACAGAAATCAATGGAATTGCACTGGGATATTCAGAAACACAATGATTTCTAGAAGGGATAATTATCAAATATTGGAAAAATTTTCTAGTTGATTTCTAGGAACTTGTGAATTCTTAGTCCCTCAAAGTCTTTGAATTGAAAGCAGGTACCTTGCATTACATGTACCCTGCATCAGACACATATAGGTGAGTTGAATGGGGAAATCTCCATAGAAATGACCAGCTTCAGGCAGTTGAGAACGGACTGCTATAAAATCCTATGCCTTAAAATCTCTTGGTAACAGTCAGCAGCATGAATAGAGCTAGCCACAAGCAGAATTTTGAATGCAAGACCTCTAGGATAGGATATGCAATTTTTTCCACTGTGTTAATAGAATCTCTAAAGAAAAGGTGATGGTTGTACCAGCACATCTCAGTAACTTCCGATGTTACCTAAAGTCATGTCCTACCAGCCTGGGCAGGCTCTGCTTTGCAGGCATTAAGTTGGATTCTCTCAGCTGTCTATCCTCATTTTCAGAGTTATTTTCCCATTTCAGGACATTGTGGTTGAGTTTTGTCATGTGTTCCCATTACTATTTAAGGCAAAGGCAAGGGTTGTCTGTCTAAGGGTTTTCTGACCTCTGTAAATACAGACATGGCTAAAGAGAGCTAGTTGCTGAAAAGGCCAAGAGGACAAAGACAAGTCAGGGTTAAGTTCACAAGTTGGTTGAGTTTAAAGATCCCATATGTGGGGTTTATGGAACCATGTTTTTCAGTTTTAAAAGATTTTTATTAAGTTTTCACAAAATACAAATGAAAAGTCATAAACAAAACCCGGGATCCTGCTCAGAGTTACCCTGAAATAAATCTGGAGTAACTGCCTTGGAGTCAGGCAATGACTCCAACTTTATGTTGCGGGGGCTAAAAGGAGAGCCTGACCCCATGAGTATTTTCAAACGTGCAGTTATAAAGTATACAATGTTCTCTTAATAATTTAGACTAAGAAATTTACAGGCTGACGTTCACTAAGGATTGAGTTTAACCAGTGATGTTTTGATTTAAATGCTCTTTTGGATCCACGTGTCATAAGAATGGAATGTGTCCCCATGACCCACGCAGACTTTCCTGTGCCTGTTATCAGCATCACAGCTAGTGGTCCCCAGGCAGCAGGAGTTTGTCCTCCTGACACCTCACTCAAACAGGAAATCGTTATATTCTCTGGAGAAACTGAGGTACATGGTGATGAGAGACTTCCTCACAGTCACCAAGGGCAGCCTGCTCTAGGGTGAGGATAAAACTCTTACTGACTTCACCATGGCCAAAATTTCCCAAAGGTCCATTGAGGCCTCAGGGAAGTGTTGAGTTGGGGAGGAATCACCAGGGTAGTTACTATCAAGATGACAGGTCAGGATTTTTTGGTCAGATTCCAAGGAGGACTGAAAAACCTGGGTCCTTTTTGCCTTTCCACCTCTGTTGCTCTGTCTGTTCCACTTTAGGAAGAGGTCTGTGTCAGGCATGGGCTACTTTGGCTGATAACACCTCCACTGCATTTGCAGGCCAGGAACTGACCTTTTTTTGTCCTTACTGGTCTGGATTTGGTTAGCATCATTAGGTTTGTTTCCCTTATTTCAAAAATTGCATAAACACCATCTTCTCTTGAATCCTTGCATTTTTTTCCTTGATACCAGGGGGATCTACATATATTGTAGAGGGTGAGTCTCCCCACAGAGTTAAATTACTCACAGGAACTGAACTCCTGTCCCTCTTGCAATGAAGGGAAGGCTTGGCAGCCAAGCAGGGATTTCACCCAGACACCAGCCCTTTCTTCTGAGTGCTCTGCTCTGCAGGATGTATTCTTTCCATTACAGCCACACTCCAGGACTCCACAAGGGCACTGTGAGAAAACCACTGTTGTCTCTTGCATCAGATTTAGAGTCTGCAGTGTTCAAGCCATGAAAGCTCCACAGAGGCTGGGCAGTCAAATCCATGGAAATCAAATGAGAATTTCAGTAAAGACCCTGGTTAATAAGTCTTCCCCAAGTCCAATAAACATAACTGGAAATAAATTGCATCCATACATTTCACAGTTTGATTTACATTAAAATGAAAACATGAGAAAGGCCTGCCATTGACAAGTTCAAACAATGCAAAATTCCACACAGTTTGTGTTTATCCAACCATAATTTATAGCTCAAATATTCCATTGAGATAAAAATAAATCAATAATAGTACACTACTTGCGATTTATCTTGGAATTGTTTAAAAAAACATGATTGTTTTCCTATGCTGGTCGTCTGGGTCTATCATAAAAGCCATCACATGTGCAACATTTTGCTGTTCAAAGCCCCAGCAAAATGCCTTCTGACAAAGGGCCTCTTTTCACAGTTCAGACAGCTTTGCTTCTGTTCAAACCTCAGCCTTGCCAAGTTCCTAATGTGCTCAGTATCTGAAATAAGACCATCACTCATCTCTAGATTTTATCTCTGGATGGATTTTTGACTAAAGGGCTTCAATCACCAAGCCCTTTAGTACCAGAATTGTGCCAAGGAGGTGGGTTTGGAAGCAGTGGAGAGGCACATCTGGGCACCCCCTGCCTGCTGACAGGATTGGTGATTCAGAGCTGGTGGCATTGTTATTCAATAAATACTATGGGATGCAGAAAAGAAAGGAATTCTCCCTCAGTCCCTATGGCTCCTATGGCTCTTGGCAGCATTTCTGAGGTGAGTGAGTCATTAGCAGCTGCTCGGGAAGAGAGGGAAGGCTGAGCAGCAGCAGCATGCCATGGCTTCTAGCTGGGCTCCTCCACCCTTCCAGGAGTTCAAGCAGTTTTTTTTAACTCAAGTGTCCAAGGTTTTAGAAGAAACCTTGGTGCTCCAGACTGTGTGTTGTCTTTGGGCTTGGCTTGAGTTGAGGGGCTCATTTAATATTTGTCAGAATGGTGATTATTAGAGTCATAAAAGACCTCTGGAGATCATCTAGTCCAACCCCCTGCCAAAGCAGGTGAATCCTGAAGAACTCCAGGGATAGTGATTCTAGGGCCTCTCTGGGCTCCCCTCCAGAGTTTGTCCTCTGGGCTACTCCTACAATAGTGTCCAGACACAGATGGATGTACACACCTGCTATGATTGGGAAAACTCCCGAAGAAAAAAGAGAATAAAAACGATGCTTGTTCATCTTAACATGGCAAGCTCTGGCCTTCTAGGAGGCTGGCAGCCCCTTACTGTGCCTCAGACTTGCACAGATGCTGTTCCATTTTTTGGGGGTGAGGAGGCAAGAATTCACTGGGAAATCACTTCAGATCCACTGTCTATAGCAATAGTCAGCTTTATCAGGTTTGACTTGGAGCCAGAATTACTTCAGGTCATTCCAGTTAGGGCCTAATCTTTGCTGCACTTAGCATTTTCCACCAGGATCAAGATACTGGCCCTGAAGTCCCTGCTTAGTTTCCGATACCCTTGGCTGTCAACATTAGTTCCCAGAGCACCTTAATAGCATGTCCAGTTATCAAAGCACACTGTTAACTGTTAACATAGCATCCAGCTAAGTTTTATGCCTCAAAATACCGCCTGCTATGTAATTGGGTTAGCACCTTTCAAAAACCATAGCACATCTGCACGTCTCATACCCCTCTGGGTTGTCCATAACTCTGGCATCTGGATGGTTTCCAAATGTGGGCAGCTTTTTCCTGGGTGGTTCTTGGTATCTGCCCACTGGGCTCCTCTGCTTTTGTTGTGGCCATAGCATCTCCCATCACCTCTCCCTTCCTGAGCGCCTTCCAGCATAGGAATTGGGCAGGATTTCCTGCTGCCTTTCAACCCATTCAGAGTTTTGAGGGTGTGATGGAGCTGGTTTCTTCTAAGTGCTTGTCCCAATGCCAGTCAAAGCCCTGGGGACAGGCCTGGCTCTCAGCTGCCTCCAGCATTCACACCTCTGCACTGGCTCTGCACACCCTCATGGCTGCTGCAGGCATGGTCTGTACCTGCAAGAAAACAGGGTGACTCCTTACCCTGGACATGATTTACCCCCTGCCCAAGGCACTGCTTTATATTCAAACACCCACAGACAATTTTTTCACTGCCTTTCTCCCCCTCCTTACAGTTTAATTCCTCTCAAAGTTCATTACTATGGTTTGTACCTGGATGTTGGCATGAAAACCCTTTTTCTCCAATGCACTGGAAAATGCATCCCTCCACCTCTGACTCTCAGTCAAGACAGGCACAGCCTGTTATTTGAGTCTGCCACCAAAGGGGACAGCAGGATTCTGAAGTTTGATAAAATTCTTCCCAGCCCTGGCACCTCAGCCTTGTTTTTCAGGGTGGGGCTGGGTTTTTTCTGCTTCACACACTGCCAGCAGCAACAGCAATTTTGAACTACATTTTCAAGGAACTCTGCATATGGCATATGAACCCAAATGAAACAGCCCTTGCCAATTATTACCACATCCTGCTTCTGAAATTATTATGGCCCTAGTAAAAGTCACCGCTTTCTCCCAGTAAGTATGTGGACAAACAAAGCTAAATATTTTTGTGATGTTGCTTCATAACTTAGCTCTGTTTACAAGTACTTTTTTGTTGATACCAGCATACTGACACTGAGCTGACGTTGGATGGGTTTTGTAGAAATCATCCTGGGGTGTCCTTCAGAGAGAGAGAATTGCCTGAGAAGGGATGGAGCAGCCCAGGCTCAGCACTGGGCTGGTCACATCAGCAACCCCCTGGTGCTTTCTGCCCCACCCTGGAGGCAGCCCTTCCAGACTGACAGTTCTTCTCATTTCTCTTCCCCTATTTTCCTCGGATATTGTTGACATATTTCAGATTCCCCTTCAGTGTGGGAAAAGGGATCTTGGCCCCTTGCTCAAGTCAGCTTAATCCAGGCCCTGCAGGCAAGGAAGGTGCCTTCAGCTAAGGTCACTAGGTGTGGGGTTGGCTAGCCCCAACTTGCTTTCTTCTTCCCCTGCCCCAAACCATCACATAATTACCTATACTGTGAGCATAGGACTTTAAATTAACCAGTACTTGGTAAAGATTGTTTGAAAGTTACAAAGTTTATTAATAAACTATGAACCTGGATTCTTATCATCCAAATTTTCTGTGAAGTTCAATGTTGAATCTTTGCTTTAACTGGGCTTGTTTGCCTGATATCAAAATTGTGACAGATAGCATTGTCACAAGGATTGCCATTGACAAGGATTGTGTATTGTGCCTTTGTCTCAGCAGAATAACAATTAGGTACTACACTGAAATGTTAACATAGTCCTACTGAAGTCAGTAGGACTTGGAGGTCTATGCTCTGTACTTCAGGCACATTTTTTGCCAAACCGAAATCCAAACCCAGTCTTCTCAAGTGAATAACTTACTTAACATATTTAATTTGTTCTTGTTTCTGTCTGATTCCTTTGAAGAGTTCATTTTCTGTATTTGCTCTTGCTCTTATTGCTGTGGGGCATCCATTCATTTCCAATGCCGCCTTGCTGCATGGACTTTATCCCTCTCCTCCACATTTTATTCCTCTTCCACCTACGACCCTCTGCAATTACAGCACTGCTCTCTGTAGTTCATCTTTTGTTCAAGAATTATCAGAATCCTACATTTTGGGCTATTAAGTGTAGTTGGGTTAGGCTTGCTTGGGAGCTGGGAATTTGAAGAAATATTGTTGCTGGAACAAAATGTTTACAATACTTTTCTGGAGTTCCCCTTTATCTAGAGTCTGTCCAACTGCTTAATTCAGCTGTGGTCAAATATTTAATGATATAATTAACTTTGACTATGGTGGATAATTCCTGCTCTGTAAATTTCATCTGATTACCCTAAAGAGTTTTACCTACATCAGCTTCATAGCAGCACTTTGTGGTGAGTTAGAGGTTATTCACTCTGGTGCAGCAATGTGGCCACTTCTGGTGAGGAGCATAGCAGCTGGATAAACGTACTTGGCAGTCAGTCTTTGGAAATACAGGATATGGATCTAACCAAGCCATAATAGAGACTTTAAGGAGGCAGAGTACAGACATTTAGCATCTTGAGTTACACTTAGGGTAGAACGTCCTGTTCTGCAGCACTCACAAGATAATGCCACAAGATCCTCAGAGCAATTAAGACATCTGCTTTATACCCCTGTCAGACAGGTGACTCTTCAGTAATACACCACCCTCATGAAATATGGTGGAGCTTATGATCAGTGCACAGGAAAAAGAGCTCTTATTTTGTGGCTGCATTTATGTTACTTGTCCATTAAAAATACGGATCCAGCTCTGTTAATGGAAGCTGACACAATCACGGCCAAAAGTAATATGCCTGCAGGCAGGCCAAAAACATATTTATAGCCCATCATTAAGACGATTTGGGAAACTAATATGTGTTCTGTGTATACATAGTGTACTTAATTTTTCTCCACAACAGATGCTTATCAGGGATTTTCTCTATGTCTGTTGCAACAAAAAAAAAAGGGAAGGAAAAAATCCCAAACTGACATTATTTATTATATTGCCATTGAAAAAAGATCATGAAAGTAAGTTGTAAAAGCTATTGGGCAACATTAAACTTGTGCTGCTGAGTTCACGGGCTATCTCAGGGGACTCTGTGAACTCCTGCGTGCTGGAGAGCTAGGATCTCTTGCACAGTTCTTGGGCACCGTCTTTGTTTTTGCAGTTTACAAATTAGTGGACTTGAGGGTAAGATAAATTATGAATGGGGGGAGATTTCAGACTAGCAAAGACTGTGGGTCTTTGTTGTGAACTTCAGGGTCATTGTTTCTTCTGTCATGGCTAAGATCTTCTCAGTAACAGAAGCCCAAGACGGGGGGTAAAATTGTCACCAGAATGGATGTGTAAATAGAGCCATGTGAAATTTTCAAACAGTTGCATTTTTTCACTGGCTTGGAGTGACTGAAACATATAAATTGGTGTCTGATTTGCAAACTTCCTTTGCCCAAGTCCCTCTCTTCATAAAAATGGAAAACATCTCCTTTTGGCATTTTCTGAGAAAAATATTTTAGTTCCTTCCAGTGCGTTCTATGTAAATGTTTAATTTAGTTTGCTTTAAAATATATGCTAAAAAAAACCACTGTGAAGAATTAAACAAAATTGATTTGGGGTCAATTCTAACATATTTTATTTACTTTTAATTTTCATCTGATAAAAAAATAAATGAAAATATTTTTTATCAGGGGGATCGACATCATGTTCAAAAAACGTAGTTAATTATCTACTAGAACAAGTGAACTAAAAGTGTTATTTACTGATTTTGTGCAAAGTCTTCTCAGAATTAGTTCAAATTACACAAGAAAGTGGTACAAGTCCAACTGTATATTGTGTGTTTCCCCTTTTACCAAATAGAACAAATCTGCCCTTAAGGCAAGAGGCAGAGGGGAACTTGGGGCCAATTTTCAAAGCATTTTTCATTGACGGTTACTCTGGGACAGCTAAGTGGGAGATGAAAATCAGACCAAAAGAGTCATACCACAGGAAAAATGTTTATTGCATTAGCAAAGGTATAAATCAGAGTGGGCCAAACCGTGTGAAATCACTGAATTCTCAGGGGGTTAAGGCTTTTAATTTTGTTTCAATAAAGGCAACCGAAGTAAGGAAAGAAGACAATTCTTCTGAGGTCACAACCTCTGGTGTTTCTAGAAATTGCACAGGAGAAATGGTCCCACGCAATTCCCCAGGGCTGCAAAGGGTCTGACAGTAAGTTCACTTTATCTTGCTTTAAAGCTCTCCAAAAAGAAATTTACATTGTGATTAAAGGAGAGAAGCAGAACTTCACACTGAAGCACTCTGAGGAGGTATGCTGTCACCAGACATGCTGTCAGGAAAAAAACAACTTTCTCCCCAAAGCAACCAAACAGCAGTGGATGGGTTGAAAATGAAACCTGGCCTTACCAACGGAACAAATCCCTTCAGGGACCACTGGTTTGTGTTGATGGGGAGCCTACTCAACGTGATATTGTCCTCATTCCTTGACTGGAGTCTATACAGAGTTAATTGGATGTCTAATTATAGCTGTGGGGTTTTATTAGACATGTCCTGTTGGGCACAAGATAAATACCTGTGATTTACAGACACTACTGGTGACCCGTGATGTTGGTAGGGCTAAAACCATTTTACCATCATCATGCACCATTGATAAGAGGAGTGTCATGGAGTCTTGGCTGGAGATCTGCATGGAGAGAGAGTTTCACTTTGTACCTGAAATTATGATCTGAGCCCTCTAGGGAAGTGTAGCACATCTTCTGCAAATTCAGCATTATTCCTACAGGCAAAGCATGCTCTACCTGAGAATTTACAAGTAAACCTGTAGAATAGTTTATAAGATGGAAGTAATTAAAATTTGGTTCCATTAACTGTGTAGTACCTACAAATTTTGTTTCTCCTAGATGTTGCTAATAATGCAAAGATGTCCAACTCTCAAAATTTCAAATTTATGGAAACTTGTCAACATGTTGTGTTTGGAAACATCTAATTGTAATAATACTCAACAGCAACTATTTCTTTTGTTGTGGGGAAGGGTAATGTCAACAGCTCAGGAGGAGGTTGTCACTGTGCCTTCAGGGACAAATTCAGAGCTCAGCATGCCTCCACCCTGACTGCTTTTCTTACACAGAGGCCACCAACTATGATGCCTCCATGCCAGCAGTCACCAGTGCGAGGTGCTCTCAGTGGAGGTGACCATATGCTGTTGTCACCATCATGTGAATGTGCTGGGAAATCCAGGTAGCTGCAGCCCTTCAAACACAGTCTCTGGTGCAGTGGGTTTGGCTGGTGAAAGCATTTACAACAGAAAGCATTTGCACCAGCACAGTGCTTTTCCACACAGCCTCAGCAGCTTTTCCTTGAGCTGCTGGTGTCCAGATATACTGCTGCTCTCATCTGGCTATGGAGGTGTGCTCAGCACCAAAATAAACTCTCAGGTGCTGGGCTTTTGGCCTTCTCTGCAAAATCCTGTGTGACCCTGGAAGCATCCCAATAAGAATCTTTCTAGGCCATCACAAAGGCTGGGTGCTGTAATGCAATGTATGACATTCAATTCCTGCATATTATCAGGAACCTAGAAGTTCTGAAGAGATTTCTTAGGGCAGTGTGTTCCTGTAAATGACACTGCTTGAACTATCACTGGAATTGGGACCATGACATACAGTGCAGAATGTGTTTGAGAGGAGAGATGAAAGTTAACGCTTAAACTTTTCAGTGTTACCTGGATGAAACCGCTAGAGGGAATGATGACAAAGTTCATACATTTTGCTTACAGTCAGACTGTTTTGTGTATGAGGCATGACTCCACAAGCTCCCCATTGCAGCAAGGTGCCCTGGCCATGAGAGAAGCAATCCTCACCCTCACAAGCTGCACTCACCCATGCAGAGCTTCCATTTACTCCTACTGTGCACCCACAGTGCCACGTGTCCTTTTCATGTTAGAAGACACTTGCTAGGGCTGACTACATCCTACCCACAGCACTGGAGCATTTCCAGTAGTGAAAAACAGAAGTCTTCCAAGAAGGTTTTCTGCCCTTGCCATCCTTGCCTGTCTGGATTTTTCTCACTGTGTTAGGGAAGTCTCAACCACCTGATCAAAGCAGCGAAACACTACCACAGTGCAGAACTGTGGGATGGAGGAAACAGGAGAAATGGAGAGGTGGTGCAGAACTAGCTGACTGGGGGCAGATTTATTTCACTAGAAACAAGCCCTAGTTTCAGTTATCCTGGGTCTCACAGTATTTGCCAGGAGGAATATTCAGTGGAGAGCTGAGTTTGTGTCCAGGAGAGTGAATGTATATCCACACTAACACAAGGCAGTTCCAAGTGTCATAAACACGTGAATGACCAAGTCTCAACATAGAGTGCATATCTAGATCCATGCTAATGCAGTAATGAAAGCCAACTTTTTACTGTATGCTTTCTATATATGATAAAGCTATCCATATGTTTTAGTGTCTCATAGTTCCTTCCAAAGCAAACATCTTAAAAACTGCAACATAGGTGCTATTGGAAACTCAAACTGGCCTAATAAGACAATTACAAGAATATATAAGTCACACGCTAGCATATAATAATGTAGGTACATAAATACATAATTACTTATGTTACTCACACATGCTTCCACAAATGGCTTTTCAATTTCCTGGGTCACAAAAAAAAATTTCAAAATTACATTGTGACCAAAGATGTTGATAAACATAATAAAAATTATTTGCTCACCCCCTCCCAATCTAAATCATTAGTCATAATTATGCTATCATTTTCTGCTTGTTTCCAATGACTCCATAAGCCACGTAGCTCCTGGAAACCACTCAAAAGTGGTTGTCTCTCTGGTAAAAGTATAACATAATTATTGTCTTTTTAAATGTAGTATTTCACCAGTGTTTAGTCTTCTGGCAGGTGATGCATCTGCTGTGATGAAAAGGCTTTAGCTGGAAGTTTGCAGCATCAGCTCATGTACAAATATTCAGCCTTTTAGTTGCTCCTGTTCTTCTGGGAGAAGGGACTTGAAAGAAAACAGAATTACTGCTTGAT
Organism: Donacobius atricapilla; assembly: GCA_013397315.1. Classification (NCBI taxonomy): domain Eukaryota; kingdom Metazoa; phylum Chordata; class Aves; order Passeriformes; family Mimidae; genus Donacobius; species Donacobius atricapilla. The sequence goes on from WBMY01005801.1 coordinate 71,821, forward strand.
GAGAAAAATTATCCTTGCATTGCAGGGCTCCTCCTAATTCCTATGGAACCTGGCTAAATGTCTTGCTGTCCCTGTGCCGCTATGTCCAAAATGTCTAAGAAGGAGCCAGTGGCCATCATGGTATGAAGGTGACAGGGCTGGCCACAACCACGTGCGTGCAGAGCCCTCTCTCCTGAGGGGTAGGGTGGTGGGGTCAGGTGCCATCACAGCTATCATTAACAACCTCCAAGCCTTTCATGTCCCATCTGATTGCATGCAGGATCTTGAAAACTTGAACACCAGCCCTCAAATGACAGCTTCAATAGACATGTCATTTTCTGACCTCATGTCTTTAGGGACAGCTTTATCCCCATTGTCCCTGGTAGGGCTGGGGGCAATAACACTGAAATATGAGTTTTGCCTGATAGACAGTGAGTTTGGTGTTTTATTTGCAGTTTTGATACTTTCGATTCATGTTTCTTGTATTTCCTCAAATGAACACTTCACCCCAAGACAGCAATTTTACATGTCCATTCAGTGGGAGAAAAATGCTACCTCAGGAGGACATGAAGGGGTATGTAACCATTTATGGGTTCAAGGTTGTGGGGCTGCTAATTTTAAAAGTTACGTAACTGGAGACAAGTCCTGCTGCCAGCAGCACTTCATAAAATAATTGTGTTATTAGAGAGCATTTGGACTAGGGAGTACCTACGGACTCTGTTGAGGCTGAGCCCCACTTGCTGGGGGATACCTGGGGAGTGCGAATCGCAGAGCCATGGAACTGCATTTCTGAAAAGCAGGACAAAATGATAAGAGAAATGGGGAACATGGTAAGGTGGGGAAGATAAATGAAATAGGAAGTTTCATAGTGGCTGTACTGATTTCTAGAATCAGAAGTTGATAAGCAGTTTGGAAGACAAAAAACAGAGTGTGATTTTAATGCACCAGAACTTTTCCCCTGGATAGCTGCAAACTGAGGGGTTTTGGCTTTTCACTTTGAAGGGAGATTTTTCATTTAGAAAGAGGCAAGATAAAAAGCCATATTTGCAGAGTTAAAGAACATAAAAGCAGAAGGAAACTCTGCATTTAAGATTTAGTAAAAATTATTTCCCCCCACCATTTATCACATTTTTTGCTTTTTGTTTTGGTCCAAGCCTGCGACTCCCCCTGTCTTTTTTCCCTGCCCATGATTTCCCAGTTGCCCAGCAGCTGACCCCTCACTCAGCTCTCTGTGGCCTCTCAGTTCACTTTAGCACAATTCAGCTCTGGGCACTCCATCCAGGAGGAGCAGTGGTCACAAGCCAGCGTGCCCAGCATACTCCATGTCTGACCTTGGCCCTCTAAAAACTAAACATCTTGTGTGAACTGGCTGCTCTTGGCTGCTTCTATAGCCACTGAGAAGGGAGAGCTTCTCCAAAGAATGGTTTCCTCTTCGCTGTCCCAGCTGCAATGGGAGGACATGCCCTTGTGCCCCTGTGGCCTGTGGGGGGAAGCTCGATGCAGTGAGTACATTGAGGCACTGGGTTTTTACTTCTTGTGTTCATTGCTCAATCTGCAATCTTGCTCTGGGTGAAAGCAGTGGTGGAATTCAACGTAATTACACTCACTTGGCACATTGTAGCCCCCAAAAATTTAAAGCTTTTTCACCAAGCAGACCAGAGTCAGCAGAGCTCCTCTTCTCTAGAAGGATCTCAGGGACATCCAGCACACACTGGGAACTTCCGCCATCACATGCAACCTCAGCACCTGCCATTCATCTTCTGGCGTCTGCACTGCTGGGGTGAAGGAATTATACTAAGGGCCAGGCTGACACAAGAAGTCTTAACTCCTTCCCTGATCCCACAGCTGAGTAATTTAGGTTATTCAGTTTTATTGTGGAGCCCCAGAGCTAGGAAAAACTGCAGCCTGGATGATGCCCTTTTCCAGCCTGATAGTCCTGGGCCATGTTTTGCAGGGGCTGAGTGGAAAAGCTCTACTCAATGGCTACTCCCTGCTTTACTCTGTCTTTTCCTTCATTTGTGGGTTACTCTGAAGCAGAGATTTACTTTCCTCCAGTGTAAGAGGAAGCCAATATAGAGATACATGAACTCTTTATTCTTCTAATAATAATAAACTAATAAACCCCTGTTCTATGTTTGTTATTCCATGTAGTCATGACCAAGCAGTGCCTTGTGCAGGAAGCTGAGCAACACACAGTCTCCAGAAGTGTTTCCATGAAGATTTTAATCTGCGTAATCTAAGGAGCTTTCTTACAATAAACCATTGAAATCAACTCATCTGGTCCTATTCTTGTGTTTAGAGCGATTCTTCCTTCACATGCGCCTGGGTTGTTATGCCAAGCTCACCAGACACCCTGTTTGTTGTTTCGTGTCACGAGCCCATCCTCGGCAGGACCGGCGCTCCCGAGTCTTTCCGCCCGCTGCTTCCGCCTGCTCCAGGACTGCTCATGTTTGTCCACACGGCCAAGATACATCTTTCAGCTAAAACTCAATCTGTCCAGCTGGCATTCCTGTTTGGGCTGGAAACCTGACAGATGGATCCCGCTTGGGTGGGATTTTACTGCTCCCAGCTCAGACGCGATTTAGGATGTTTGGCTATTTGCACTTTGTCCCAGGGGTGTGGAGCTGGAGACACTGCTCCTGCTGGAGTCAGTCAGGCCATGGCAAAATCTGAAGTATGCAAAATGTTAGTTATGCCTGGCTCATATCCTAGCATGGCTGATGGGCAAGCTGCTTGGGGATCCCTTTGGCTCTATCTCCAGCAGATGACTTGTGGTCTTGAACTGGGATGAGCTTCTGGCCTGGGCATTTCAGAGTACAGTGGTTTTCAGGCAAGATCCTGTGAGTCTTTCATCTAGAGACTTAATCTGCCATTTGCTCTACTCAGCAGTCAGCAGAGGTTTACTGGTTTGTTGCCCAAGAGATGGTGCAGACCACAACAGACCCTGCTGTATTTTCAAGGTTAGGGCTGCTCAGAAACTCTCCTAAGTAATGCCAGAGCTTAATGGTGCTTAATGCCCTGGTCATCTGTCTCCCCTTGAACAGAGTTTGGGCCAGGAGACCAATTTGTCAGTGTGGGAAGGTGGTGAAGCCCGGGGTGGTCTGGATGTTCCCACTTTGTTCCATTGTGCAGGATCTCAGAGGTTCCTGGCTGACAGTGAACCTATACCTGCCCACACTTATGAGCAGGGATGAAAATCTGGACTTATCTGTCAGCAAGGCAGAGGGGGAGGGATGTGGGTGTGAGAGAAAAGCCAGAGGCCCACCTGGCCTGGTATCCTGCCCCTTGGCAGCACAGAGAAGCAGGCCGTGCGCTTAGCTGGGATTTAGCGCAATAATGTGTGCTGCCAGAGACAAGGGAAATTCTGCAGTTCTCCGCTGCTACAGCTCTGAGAATGTCATCACTTCCAAAATTGCCAGCCACAAAGTAAAACAAGAAAGATGAAAGTTTTGAATGAAATCAAGCATTCCATTCAGATTCAGTCAAATTTGAATGACTTTTTGTAAAAGAAAGAAGCAATATTTCATAAGAGTAATTTCTCATTCAAAACCTAGTGTTTGACTTTTCCAAGAACAGAATTAATTTCCCGTGACAGCAGCACAGTGGAAGTTTGGAGACAAGTCTGTGAAACTTATTGGTGATGTTTAATCTTATTTTTTTTCCTTGTTTTAAAAGAGAAAGCTTTAAACTTTTAGATCTTTTCAAGTTAGAAATGTAAAAAACAGGGGTGAAGTCCTTCTCTCTTCCTTTCATGTCAGACAGACTGTTTGCAGACTGCATGCCAGGTCAGAGTCTTCACAGTATATCAGCCACTTTGGTCAAGTATGAAGTCCTGACTGTGAGAGCAAAGAATTTACGAATCAAAACTATCCTTCCTGAGACTAAAAGAACTTCAGAGCTGGAAAACAGTCACACACAGGTTTTCTTTCATACCACTGTGATAAGTCCTCAAGACAATGAGGTATTTATTTCAGGTTTCCTTGGATTAAGAAAACTTTGAATGCACAGACCTTGTAGGGAGTGAGACACTGTTTATATTAGGCAGAGGCAATAATAGACTTAGATAAGGTATGATCCCCAAATAGGAATGATCTGTAGCGCTCAGAGCCCCTGAGAGGGAACAGTGCTTGAATCACCGGAGCCTGACATGAGGAGCAGTTGCCTGGCTGTGGAAACATCAGGCCTGTCACCGCGTGGCACCCTGCAGAACTGAGGTAACGCTCTGTGTCCCCATTGTCCCGGCACGCCGCGCTGCACCTCACTGCCCCGCAGCTTTTGTTTCGCACAGGAAGATGACTGCATGGCTGTCCTTGCTCTGTGGCTCCTGGAGTTTAAAAAAAGCCTTCCCTCTGTGAATCACAATATGCAGTCACCAGCCAATTATGTTTGGCTTCCAAACTGTTTACTCCATAGCTGATACATTCTTCCCCGAGGCTCTACCTCCACCCTCCTTTTTGTTCTTTTTAAGGAATAGCCAGGGGAAACCAGGACAGAATTTACAAAATTTGCCTGTACTAAATAAACTGTTTGGTTTTTTTTATCAGCAGTCCTATTTTGTGCTGGGTTGCCTGTTAGCACCAACCTCCAATGCTGCTCAAGTTTAGCTAGCATGGTGGCAAATGCAGGGAGAGCTTGTTCTCAGGGAAATCTCTGGATGCACTATCAACATCTTCACTTGAGGGGAAACCAGTGCAGGAGAAGTGGGGATGCAGTGAGTTTCATCGCTTAAAACAAGCAGTTTGTGTCTGGAGAAGAGCAGATCAATCTCTTAAAGTCCTGAAACAGGGAAGTAGGAATTTTGGAGGATGAAATAGTGCATTTCTGCAGTGACTTTGTGCAACACTTCCTAATTCTGAAATTATAAAAACTCAGTGGCATAAAATTACTGATAGAATTTTGAACATGTCAAGCCGTATTGCTCCAAAAGTCCAAATGGCTTCTATAGAAAGAAATTAATTGGAGTGCTTCTATTTTTCTCTATGTCTTTTTTAGTACTCTTCCCTAAATGACTGTTGCAACAGAATTAATGTGAGTTTGCAAAGCAGTTTATGGACTCCAAATTTACATTTTTTCTGTAAAAGAGGATTCCACCTATTTTATGTAATTCTACATACAACCTCTGTCTTGCATGAGGAGTGACTGAAATTTTCGTATAGCCAGCTCCTGAAATACTTCCAGACTGACAGTCTTACTCAGCTACTTCAAGTCACCTTTGCTACCTGAACCATCGCCCACCCTCTGCAAAATGTTGGTACTGTCTCCTGGGAGCAGTGAAAGGTCTCTCTGTGTCTGTGGAATGAGCCTGTTGGTTCCCTGTGACTCTTGCCATTCCCTGGTCCTTGCCTGCCTCATGGCTGAGTGTGCTGCCTTGGTGTGTAGGTAAATCTCCAAATGCTGACTTCTTCAGGTCACAGTTCTAGTGGATTGGTAGCAACAGGATGTCTTGGGCCAGTCCTGGCCTGTGGTTGTAAAGCAACTCCTTGGAACTGCAAGGATGTGTCTCTGTGCACAGCCAGGCTGGCTGGAGGATGCTGGAGGGAGCGAAGGATGCTTTAAACCCACTGGTAGCAGGAGGTGGATTCAGTCTGCACGCATTGAGAGCTGGCCCAGAGAGAGCACAGAACCACTCTTGAGCATGAAACCAAGTCTGTAGGAACAACGGCTGAGCTCATATGTTTGCTGAGTGGCTTTGCAGTGGGCAAAAGTTTCAGAAAATAGGAATGTGGGATCAAAAAAGAGAAGAAAAAAGAGGGGGGAAGAAGGAGAGGGATAAGGGCAGCCTGGAGTTCAAAGAGGATCACTTTAATGACTATGATTTTGAATGTGAAATAGCCCTGTCCTGGGACAGGTTTCTTCCTCAGAGATCAGAGCAGAGATTTCCCCCTTTCTCAAAGGGCCTCCTCCTTCCTTCAGCCTTTCCTGAAGAGGAGTGGGCTTCAGGGATGGGCTGGCCCACCCCACCTCGGGTGCTCAGGCATCACTGCCAGGGCTTCAAGGTGCCTGGGGAACGCCCTTACAGCCCTTCTGCCATGAGAAAGGAAATGTTTGCAGGGCCTGAGGGTTTCCCTTTCGCCCGAAGGAGCTATGGCTTGTATTTTACAGCTACGTCCTCACGGGGTCCTTCAAGATGTCACTCCATAAAAGTAATAAGGAGATTGATCCTTTACAAAGCTGGATAACTCTTGTCCCTGTGACTCTGCAGCTTCTCTGAAGTCTGTGCTCATTCTGAGCTGAGTGCTAGTGCTGCCAAAATCAGGGTAACTTCTCCTCTTGTCTTTTAATGGGGTCCAGATCTTGTTCTCCTATGGTGTTTGGAGCATATCTGTTTCCAGGCTGACTTGTTCTTTTTTTGTGCTGTCTAGGAGGTAAATTGAAAACTGATTAGGCATGCCTGGAGGTATAGAAGTGTTGGAACAACAATTTTCTGGGTGACTTACTTGGGTCTGTCCTCTAGCTCCTCAGGTGGACAGAATGGATGAAGCAGGGAAAGGAGAAGGCATCTCACTTGCCATAATTATTTTCCAGAAACAGAAATTTTTGGTCCACATTAAGAAAATTAGAGGAAGGTGAGGCTCACTGTTATTTGTCGTAGATACTTTGGCCATTTTTCCTCCCCCTTCCAGGGAAAATTTTGAAATACCATAAGAAGATATTAGGCTGTATCCCAGCTAGTTCCTTTTTCTGATGTCGCCCAGAGTCATGCTGGTGTTCCAGGAGCCTTTATGTTGGCCTCCTCAGTGACCTCCCACCAGGACAATGCCTCCTGTGCTTATCCTCAGCCACCTCTCTACCAGAGATGTTCAACTCCAGCTCCCAGGAGGCACTGGAATACTAGAACACATGCAAATAATATTTTCTGTTAGGGGTGGAAAAAAGAAGGAAGAGAAAACTTTCCATTTGCTTTTGACCGAAAGCCAACTTTTCCAAAGAAAGTAAACAGTTTTCATGAAAAATTTCAATTTATTGCAAACCAAGTTTCCAGTAAAACCTCAGTGTCAACAGTTTTGTGTCTGTTCTACTCTAAGCCTTTCAAAGGAGAAGACCTTTAAAACCCATATAATGTTTTCTGGTGGGAAAAATCTGTGAAAAATGGTGCAATTGTCAAGTTTCGGTGATTATGTGCACTTCCCATCGCCCTGCGAAATAGCACAGGATCCAAAGTGAATCCAATGGCTTTATGTTTGTAGGCCAAACAGGCCAGTGTGCAATCTATCTAAAAAGACTCTCTCAGCCTCCCAGTAATCTGTTAATTAACCACTGATAAATGGTGGACTTAATCCTAGGTGGGAGAGTGGGGGTTTAATCCCAGTGCTGTCTGGCACAGCCCAGGGCCTGCACAGCTGTGCAGCTGCTCTGGCACCGTATATGCTGTTCCCCTACAGCTGTGGGTGTTTGCCTTTATGGGGAGCAGGGAGGGGACAGCTTTACAGTAAATCCAACCCTTACTGCTCCAAAAGCTGCCTGTTTTTAGCAGCCAGTGTCCAGATGAAAGGCGTGTTTGCCCAGTTCAAGGAAAGTCTATTTTTTCCTGCTGACAAGCATCTAAATCTCTTTGGGACGTCCCAGATATCCCGATGACAGTGTCGCTGTTTTCCCAAGGCTTGGCTCCTCCTGGGCACCCAAAGCCTGAGCTTGGGATCTCCCGGTCCAAGTCTGGACAACACCCAGCCTTGATGGCCTGAGTGGTGCCAGACCTGGAGCCTCTGCTGACTTCCCGCTGGGAGCTCTCCCAATAAAACCCTTGCTCACCCGGGAGTTTAGAACTGCTTGTCGAATTACCTTTGTCTGCAGCTCAGACCGGGGTTCCTGCATTTGTGCTGACCTTGTTCCTGTCTCCTGCCTGTCCCCTAGCTGCCTGTCTCTGCTGGTTTCCTTCTCTTCCGGAGGGCCTGGCGCAGGAGCGCGCACGCCGTGGCCGCCCCGTCCCCTGGTGCCCCATGGCTGGAGATGTGCCGAGGGGCTGCCCCCACCACCGCCCTGTCAGGTCCCACCAGGCCTGGTGGGGCTGTGCTCCGCAGGGCGCCACAGATTTGTGTGTCCGGGACAGAAGAATAGATGGTACAAGGCCAGTCAAACAGCTAAACAATGTGCTTTGTCCTGAATCTGCTGTCCCTTGAGGTTTGCTCTCAGTGGAACAAGCCTGGTCCTCCCCAGCTTCAATTAGGAGGTGGCAGGCTTGGATTCCCTCCAGGTACAGTGTGACACGCTTGTTGCCCCTTTTCCTTGGTTTTGAGGGATGATGGCTCTTTTACTCCTCTCTCCCTTCACTGGCAGCAACATCCTCATTTGTACAAAGGAATTTGAGAGCTGCTGTGATGGAAAGCTGGCAGCTGTGGGGACTTGTATGTAGAGTGGCTGCACATGCATCTCTCTGCTGCTCCTGTTGGGCTTGAAGCATTCATGATATGAGGCAAATTTCAGCCTAAGCTGTCAGCAGTGCCCCAGTTCACCAAATGTTCTTGCCCTTTGTCTGGAGTATTTTCAGGACTGCTTGGTATTAAGCACATCACCTTTCAGTTTAGCAAGTGAACAGATGTCAGTATGGTCTTTAGCCCATGATGAGCTTTGTGCTGCTTTATTCATCCTGTGACAGTTCTAAGTATATCTATATATCTATATCTATATCTATATCTATATCTATATCTATATCTATATCTATATCTATATCATCTATATCTATATCTATATCTATCTATATCTGGTGCGTGTGTATGTGGTTGTAACAGTATTGGGCAGTTGAGGAAAAATTAAGGTTTTAGAGTGAGGAAAGCTGGCCAGGAAATGAATAACACCTGAAGATTACATGACTTATGGAAAGTCAATTTTCAATTCCAAATTATCTGCCTCTAAAAAAAAAAAAATTATGACATAACAGAGATATACCAGTGATTTATTTGCCCTGCCAAAAGTGCTTTGATTTTGGAAAGCTGTGAAACTCACAGCAATCACGCAATTACCAGCCAGCCACAGGATGGAGTGTGCCTGTTCAGAGCATTCATTAAGTTTGCTGTAATCATGATCTGATTGGAAGCAGGTCAGGAAAACAAAAAAGGGCTAATTTGGGGTAACAAAATAATTTTCCGTGAATAATTAAGGTATGTATTAAGGGGTAAAACATTTTTCAAATGCTAGCTGCTACATAAACATGCTTATAGGTCATAATTAATGGAGTAAGGAAGTATTTTGACAGACAACAGTCAAGATGAACTTTTCCCAGGAACAGTGTTTTCCACAGAGGAGCACAAGTATGGAGGGACTATCTGTACATATGTACAGAGAATGCAGTTGGTGTTTTAGCCAGCAGAAGTGGTATCAATAAGGCTGCAGTTTTCTTTGTCCCACACACTTTTGTGATCCCAGCGGGCCCACAGCAGGCCAAGTCTTGCTCGCCCACGCTCTCAAGGCTGCAAAGAGGAGCAAGGCAAGAGGCTATTGGGATGTTCTCAGTCAGGCAGCCTGCAGCTGGCCCTGGTGGTAGCTCTCCTGCCCCTGGGGCTACTGCCCTGCCCAGCTCCCTGCCTGCTGCTGGGATGCTGATGCTGTGTTGGTCACCCCCTGCCTGCTTTATGAGAAAAGAACAGAGTTTTGTTGGCACTGATATTTTGAGGAAAGCACAGGCTTTCTTAGAAGATGTACTATTTTTGGTAAAAAAACTGTAAACCCTCAAATTGTCTGTCCCAAATTTCTCCAGTACAATAGGAGTTTCTTTTTTCCTTCCCTTCCCTTCCCTTCCCTTCCCTTCCCTTTTCCCTGTGGTGCACGAGAGTAGGGAGGATTCAGTAACTTTCTGTCATCTTCCAAAGGCTCTTGAGCTACATTTAAAACTTTTAATGCAAAATTAGTATTTCCTCTGCAAGAAGGAATTTGTTTCCTATTACCCTCAGTTTAACTCCTGAGCAGAGTGCTGATTTTTGGAAGGTGTGCTGTGAAAAAAAGTGAAGGAAGGAGAGAAACTACCAGGAAACCTTAGCCCCATTGTATCTTATCTTACAAAAAACCTTGCATGCTGGTCTTCTGCTAAAAGGGCTGTGATAGCTGTTTTCACGGGGATGAACCATGATTTTGTCCTTGGGCTGGTTGTGCTGTGCTGGCAGTGCAGAGCAGCTCATGGCCGTGGGGCAGCTCCCTGCCCCAGCTGCCTGCCAGCACACAGGGACTGGTGCCGCTGGTGCCAGGACTGCCCACGGTAAGCACGGGTGGAGGATGTGCCTCACTGCCCCTGCTCGCCACACGCAGAGGAGACAGGGCTTTTCAATCCCCAGTCAGGCACAAAGAGCTCATGAGGATAAAAAGCATTTTGTGCGGAAACCTTTCTGCGGTGTTTTGGGAACTCGAACTGCACAACATTAAAAATATCCAGCAATATTACATCTTGTTTGTGTTTTCAAAATACAGTATGTTAGTTTGAAACATTATCTCTCATCACTACAGTTCTAAAAACCCCCATGTTTTCAACTGAGGATGAAATTTTCTTATTATTTGATTTCAGAAGTATTTCAACTTTTGAAGTTAGGGGAGACAGGGAAATCTTTCCTTTTCCATTTTCCTACTTCTTTCCTTCTCCTTGTTCCCCTTCTCATTTTTTCTTTTTCCTTCTACTTTGCTTTTCTTCCCTTTTACAGAAACAGTTTGCCGAAATCATGTAGGGTTCTTGAGATGTTTCTCTGAGCTAAGTTTCCATTTTGACTGGAACAAGAAATTTTTGCTGGAGATGGACTGCATGCTGCAAGGTGGTTCAAGAAAGGCAGGAACATGAGTAAGTGACAGCAAATTTATGAGGTCCCAGCTTTTAAATTTATGTGAATGACAATAAAAGCAGTTTTAAGGGTGTATCTGTATGGCTAAACTTTAATCCATGATAGAGCTGCAAAAGTCCCATTTCCTCTGTTAGCACAGGAGCTTTCTGAACCATGGAGCTTTTGGAAAGATACTGAGATCAAAATCACTTTGGAGAGTTTTTTAATGGCCATTTAAGCTAACCTTGAATTATGAGACTCCTGCTAGGGCGCCAAGTGAAGGAGACACCTTATCTTCTCACTGTGATGACCTGCTGATAAAGTCCAGCTGCTGCAATTAAGAAGCCACAAAGTATTTGTTAATCTAAAATGAAAAGTTCCCCAAACCTAGATAAAGCAGGGTGTCCAGTAAGAATTTGGCTCAGATGGAGTGTTCTTCGTCATTTTACTTCAGCTGATGAGAACAAGTCTTTTAAAGTAGGAGTAGCAATGCTTTTAGAGATGGACAGAGCTTGCCCACATTTCACCACGTAAGTAGTGTTAGTCCTTTACTTTATCTCAACACCTTCGTGCCCTCAATAGCCAGATGATACAACATGTCTAGTGTGCCACTGGAGCTGAGATGATGAGTCCCATGGATTGCATTTACCCTTTGATTTCACTTGTCCAGGATCAGCTGCTAGACTTCCACACTGGTGGGGTGTAAGTAGCTTGGAGTGACTCAGCTGATTGGGGTAGATCCAAGCAAATCATCACCCATAACCTACAGTTTCAGACCCCAGGTGAATGTTTATCTAGGAACAAACTGAAAATGTAATTGCACCACTTGATTGAGCCATGGAAAATCCGTGTCCTGGTTTTGTTCCACTCCCTTTGGCTATAATACCTTCCTACCTTCTTGAAGGATCAAAAAAATCCTACTGTCCCCTAAGCTTCAGGTGACAGCTTGTGCCTAGTGTGTGAGAAGCAGCGCCATCTAAGAATGAATGGTTGATTACAAAGAAAATATCCACCTCTGGGCTGAATCCTGGAGCCAACAAAGTTTGACCTTCCAAAAACTGAGGAAAAAAGCGTGACACAGTAAATTAGGTACCAGCACCCTCTGTAGTTGGCCACATTTTTTCTTCTAGTTTTCACTTCTCAGTGAGAATCTGTGGCCTTTATTCAGCCTCCTGCCCTGTGCAGGAGATGGTCCATTGGCACCTGCTCTGGCTCTGCCTGGCTGTAGGCTGGCAGCAGAGAGGGGCTCCAGAGCTAGAGCAGCTGTTGGCTTCATGGAATTTACCCTGGGAAGAGGAGTTTGGAGCACGCTCACAGCCTGCCAGGCAGGATTTGCTCAGCAGACCACATGATTTTTAATATAGGGCTGGGGATTTAACTCCAATCAGAGCAAATCTGAGCCTGGAATCTGTCATCCCATAAATTCTTTAGGATCTTAGCCCTGCCGTATCTTCACAGAGGATGCCAGTTCACGTCTGTCCTTGCATGGCAGAGGGCAAAACTCAGGTTCCTGGTGATACAAACCTCTTTCCCCATTCACACCGGTGTGCCGAGTTGCTGGCTCGCCTTGTCTCCAACCTGCCGGAGAGCACCAAGTGTCGTGGGAGGGAGGTTCCTGTTCAGCAGCTGTAAGAGCTGCGGCTGTAGGGGCAGGCTGACAGCTGCTGGAGAAGCCTCTGCTTCTGCCTCCCTCCCCTCTGCCGTGGGCTAGCTGCTTGCTGTGAGGAGACAGATTTGTTCTATTAAAAGTGTTTTCCCGGATAGAGGGAAGTTCTCATGCACTCTGCCCTGGCCACCCCTGACCCACGCTGGCTCCGATGTGAGCAGTCTTTCATTCAGCACAGCTCGGTGATTGGAAGCAGACCTGAGTGGGAGACCCTCACGTGCTCACCCCAAAAAGAATCAGGGCACTGAGCATGTTTGGGTCGGCAGAGGTGGTCTCAGTCCTGGGGCTGCATGGGCAGGGCCACCATCCCAGCTCCTCTGGGCACCGGGACCCCTCGGGCCTCTCGGGGCTGCAGCCTCAGGAAGCCTCTCCAGCTGCCTGCTGACTCTGGGAAACAGCACTTGTATTAGCAGCTGGGGAAATTGAAGCTGCGGGTTTCAAGGGTCTTAGCGACAGAAGTTTGAAGGGTTTGCAAAAGCCTGGATTTATTTCTGTGGGTTTTGCTGCTGTGCTGGTGCCACCTGGATGAGAGTACATCCTCTTATGGGCTGCACAAGCACTGCCTCACTCCCCTCCCACCCTCCAGCCCCAGGAGCAAGCCTGTGCCTGCTCTGGCACCCACAGCAGCACAGGGAGGTGTCCAGTGCAGTTGCAGAGCGGATACCTGAGACACTTTCCTGAGCCTGGTGAGGGTGGTGCTCCCAGCGGGGAGAAACACAATGCTGTACTCTCCTCTTCCACAGAGCTCACATGTTACGAGGTGCTGGGAACAATTTTGTCGTGGAAAGACCACTGGAACTTCTTGAAACAAAACTTCAGAAGAAAACATCTGGCTATGCTATTTCAAAGGATTTGGGAGAAACTATAACTGTAACTTTCAGTTAATGAAGAAAAACTTTCAAATGCTAGCAAGAAATTAAGAAACTCCCCATTTGAAACCAGCAAATTAGTGTGTCAAAACAAATCTGACGTGTGTAAATTATTTATGAGGCAGTGCAGGGCAGGCCACATTACAAGCAAGCCCAGCCAGGTACAAACTAATGCTATCTCTGGATGGAAAACAGACCTGCAGGAATAAATATCAGATTAAACCGTGTGCCTGCTTAGGTGAGATGCCAGCACATCACCACAGGTTCACCACAGGTTCACCACAGGTACCATCACTGCCACTGAACCCAGGAGGTGACATTCAAATATATAAGCTATGTCCTCAGTAACAGCTTTCCCCTTTAATTTTTTTTTCCTTTTCTTTTTCTTTTTTTTAATAGAGCCAGTGGGGCATAATTTTACCAGGAGAAATTTAGGCATAAAAGATGAATGCTTCAACAATCGTCTGTGAGCTGGGCAGTGAGCAGTGAGTCTTCCAGCAGCAGGCAGGAGGCACTGGTGGAAGTCAGGGCAAGGTGCCAGGAGCTTGTGAGGTCTCAGTGACAGAGGGAAATGAAGTGATTGCTCACTGCCACAGCAGTCTGTGGCACTGGGAAAACCACTTCATTTCCCTGTTTCTTTTCATAGCGAGGCAGAAAGATTTGCTTGTTTCCAAAGCCAAAATATTTTGATAGTAAAATGTCTCATGTTCTCACGTAATTTTGACAGGATCTGGATTCTGGGAGTTATTTTTCAGAGCCACTTACAAAAGGCAGACTCAGTTTCTTCCCAGGGAAAGCTCTTATCAGGGAAACACCCCTCCAATGAATTTCCTGTGCAGGGACATATCCTGGGAAGTGGATTTGATTTTCTTGTTGTTTGTGACATCTAATTTAGAAAGAGAAGTAGAATTTTCCATCTGCCAACACTTAAACATTCCTTCACCTGAATGAATCCCATTGGTCTCTTTTCAGGTCCTCTGACTCAGATACCTGGAGAGCAAAACTCTCTCCACGTAAAAGACTTTCTTTGAATTCCTCCCAAAATGTCTTGCATTGATCCTCACTTGGAAGGGAAGCCAGGCAGAACTTTCAGCTCGAATTTGTGCTTGAACAACTGGTACAACCAGTGGTTAAGGAACTTGACCAAGGTCATATGGTGAGTCTGTGGCAGAGCAGAGGTTGGCTTTTGAGATTCAGATTACTGCCCTCACTCCTGGTCACCTTCTCTTCTTCGTATCCTCAGTCATTGCTGCCTTCTCCTCCCATATAATAGTGACTGGATTAACTTGTCAGATAAATGTCCACTCAGGTAGCAGTTAATTGTGAGTGAGAAATTCACGATGAGGCATTTAAACCATAAAGAGTTTATGGGAAAATTTCCTGGGAAATTATGGGCTCTCTTCATTCCTACAAGAGTACTTAAGACCACTTCTCCTGCCAAGGACAGCCATATCTACCCTTGTGTGAGACAAATGCACCCCCACAGGTTGCTGGTGAGCCAGATTTATTGCAGTAGCCATGGATTTAGTCACTCCCCTGTCCAGGTTTAGGGTTAGAAACAAACCATGACCTGTGATATCACTATGGCACCTCTTCATTATGGCATTTGCCAAGCCTCACCCTTAACAACTCACACGTTACCTGTAATAACTGCACCTTTCATGACCCTAAAAAGTCTAAATGTTTGTCAGAGGTTAAAGAGGGCATTTACATAGAGACTTTTATGCATCCCTTGGAAGAAGAATGGTGCACGGTGTACTCATTAGTTTTGTCATACTGAGCAAACATTTGACGGTCCAAGCAAATTCTTTCTGTTAGCTTGGAACATGGTTGCTCCTGCAGCATTTTATAAACCTCTCTTGGCAATGGTACAAAACACAGAGAAGTTATTGAGGCACATTCCCTGCAGCTGTTGTAATTTCTACAAACTGATTTCTTATTTCACCAGGGGAATAAAAATAATGATATTCGTAATAATAACAATGATGATGATGATGACATAGTTATTACATTTTCATCAGAGGATCTCTGAGCACTTTATAAACTAAGCTAAGCTTCAAAATAAATAATCCTGCAGGACATATAGTACTATATTGTATTTTGCAGGGTCCCATTAGGCTACAGAAAAGATAGAACAAATCCTAACTTATGGACTACCTTAACTTTAAACTTTCTTTTAACCACGTTGTTAAAAAATGAAGTAGTCATCCCCTCAACACCTTTCAGAATTAAAATTTCCTTCTTGAAATATTCTGAAAAAGTCTAAAGATGAGTCAGAAAATATGAGCATATATGGGGAGCCCCCTCAGCCCTTCTTATGTTGGTCTCAACATCTACTTGAAGGTGTAAAAAATGGCAAATTTCTTCTTTGTGAAACACTGCTACTGTGCTAAAAAAATAATAAAATGCTTGAACCCATATATGGTCAAATCTTTTAATCCTGAAAACACTTTTATTTAGAGCTATTGGAAAGTTTATATTTTTAAAAAATCTGAAGATGGTTTCTGCTTAAGCCGGTCATTTTGGACAAAGTTAACTGTTAAAACAATTCCTTTCCCAATTAACTCCTCTCACCCCTGAATCCCTAAGGGTTGTTTTGTACTATATCTGTTTAAACTGTTACACAGTGCAAAATTCCTTATCTTGTCATGTGTTTGTGTGGTTTGCTCCTCCTTTGCTGTTCCTCTGAGCACTGGTCTCCCAGAAATGTACACAGAAAATTGTGTACTACAGTAACCAACGGGATGCAATTCAAACTGAGAAGGCAGCTCACAGCACATGGAAAACAACTTGTAGAATCCAGATTATTTGTTTTCTCAATTGGATTGTTTGGGTATTCCATACATAAATAGAGAAATTAAAAACCCTCAAACCCTTTGAAACAGGAAAAATCATCTGGAAAAAGGAAACCTCCTCCCTCCCATTCAGTCTAATAGGAAGTAGCAATTGCTCTAAACCCATAGACAGTAAGTCAGCCTGGCCAAATGAAACTAATAATTACATATTTCCCTTTAAATTACTTGCCCAAGGTCACACTGCAAATCAATGGCAGATTCAATAATTTAACCCAAGAGTCCTGAAACCCAATATCCTGCTCTCACCACTAGAAAACCACTGCACAACTGGCTTCCAGTCTGGGAATGATACATGGCATAAGGAGAAAAACTATAGATGTTTCAGAGGTTCTCCCTATGTAGTGATCATTTATATAGAATTTCTGTTTACCTTGGTCTAAGATAATAAATACTTAGACATATTTTCTGTAAAAATATCTTGAAATGTTTTTAGAAGCTACAGGGTTGTTTAGCTGAGAATGACTTCTGGTGCTGCTGTGAGAACTGCTAATATGGTGTGTGCCTCCTTTCCTTGCTTGAAGAGTAATTCATATGGCCAAGCAGATACATGTCTGAGTAGTAACAGAAATTGCAAACTTATGACTTTGTTCATTCAGAAAATTTCTTAAATAGTTTTTCTGCTAGTAGATCTGCTGACAATATCTTGACTTTGATGTAAATCTACATCATTCTAGATGAGTTTAATATATCTCCCTTTAAAAAGATTAAAAATATTTTTTATATTACAAAATTATTTTTGTAATATTTTTATATTACAAAATATTTTATATTACAAAATAATAATTCCTTAACATTAATTGCAATTGAAAATGTAAGACTGAGGGGCTCTAATTTAAATTCCACAATTTTCTTCATTCTATATATTCCAAAATAGAAAATTGTCAAAAATGCAAAAATGTTTTAAAAAAATCCCTAAAATTTAGGGGGGGTTGTTTTGTAACAGTTTAGAACATAATATGAGTGTAATCTCTGGATTTCCCATTAGAATTTTAAAAGGAAAATGAAAATTTCTGAGTTTAAAAGTCTTTCAGTGTGTAGAAAAATGTGACTAGAAAAATGTTTTATTCCCTTGGGACCCCCTGAAGCAGTAAGAGGAAGTAGGAACCCCAGCACTGGTGTTGAGACCTGCCTCTGCAGTGGTTTTGGTTGTGCAGAGTGCTGTGGAGCTCCATCCTGATGAGATGATTCCTCCTATGGAGCCAGGAGTCTGTTGCCTCTTTGTACAATACCGAGCCTGGTTGGAGACATGGTGCTGAACTTGCTGCATACTCTGCAAGCTCCATACCCAGACCACAGGTTTATCCTTAGGTTCCTCCTCTAAGTGTGTGCTGCAAGGTTGTCATCAATCTTCCTGCCATCTCTGCTTTTGTGAAAACCTCCTGCAGCAGGTGTTCCCAGCGCCCACCAGCTAATTTTTCAGTCCTGACCTCAAGAGGCAGAAGTTTTTTTCCTGTCCTTCAGAGAGTATGTGTGCTGGGAATTATAATTAGAATAGATTTTATTGTCAGGCAGGAAAATGCCCTGCTCAATTCTGCAAGCGTAGGATCCCCAGTGGCCTTGGCCAAGGTTACAAGGACACTTGGAAGAGACCAGTTAGAAACTGGTAGCCTGGTGCTGTGCCTGGATGGTGTACATCTGTTGGGTCACTTATCCAATCCTAACCCCTACAATGGCCAAGCTGTGCAAGTGACTCATCTGCAGATGAGGAAGAGCTTTTTGTCACTTTGGTACCTTTCCCCACATTGCTGGTCCTGGACAGTCCTAGACCTAATGCCTGTGAGATAAAAATGAGCTGGATCAGTGCTGGAACCATCTCACAATCAAAGGGAAAATCCTCCTCCTCTGTTTTTTCGGATGTTGTGACTTCATGACCTTAGGAGAATCGCAGGGAAAGGAGTAATGGAGCCTCCTGAGATGCTCTGGTGCAGTAAGTCATCAGGGACAGATGGAGAAAGTCTGAAGGGAGTAGGTGGTTGGGTACCAGTGACAGTGACAAATTGGCATCACGTGTGGGGGAACCTGGGCTCTGCAGAAGCTCAGTTTGCGGCAGTGGCCGGGAAAGCAAAGTGTACACAGAGAAATGGGGCAATGTGGGTAATGATAATCAGGGAATGTGACATCACCCTGTGCCTTGAGGGGAGGGAGAGTGCCCTCCTGGGCTATCCAGAAGAATCCAGGCACAGAATCCAAGGGCAGGTACAGAATATGAGACACAGTTACCTCATGCAGATTGCATTGAGCAGATATTGTCTTCGAGTATTAGGACCTACCTAAATTCCACAGAAATTTCCCACTGCCTGTTGAAGCCAGTCACTGATTTCTTCACAGCAAGGTCATTCCCACTGAGCAGGGGTGGGTGATGTCTATGGGCTGCTGGGCCATGGGTCATCACTGAGCTGTCAGAGCCCAGAGATCTGTGGGCCTTTAATTTTTAGAGATGGTCTTCCTCCTTTCCCATGACACATATATTGGAGGACTGCGAAGCATCATGTGATCAACCTTGTGAGCACAACACATTTTTCTGCTTTCTATGAGTAGATGCAAGTCTTGAAAGAGAGAACTGGTTGCTTCCATTGCCTTGCATCCCTGACTATATTAGTAGTAGCATGAACCATTATTTGTTCCTGTACCTGCCTTCCCATTCTCCCAGTTAGAATTGCCATTCCAGAGTGCAACATGGTGTTTTTTGCAGAGAATTAAAGGGGTATAGTAGGGCCATTTGAGACTTCTGATGACAGAATATAGTGCAGAGCTGCCAGGCTCTGGGCATGGCTCTCTGCCATTCTTTATTTTTATTGGAGAGTCTGAGAAACAGAGTAGAATCTTGGTCCCTCATCTAAGCCTTGTGTGTATGGAGATTTGCTATCATAAGCAGCATGATAAGGATGCTCCTTCTCAGTCTGGCTCTAGGATTTAAAATAAACTCCTATTGTTATCCCAATAAGACCAAATCTTGGTCTGGGATCTGTGTATAAATTTTCTTCTGATGTCAGAATGGCCGAAGAGATCTTAAAGAAACCCCTGAGAAAAAGGTTGGAGATGAAGACCCATCCAAAATATGGCATTCAGAACAGAACCTTGTTTGCCTTGTAATCTGCATTTCACAAGATAGAGCTGCAGTTGGTCAATGAGATGAAATTACACCAGCGTAGAAATCCTCACTGGAAGGGAAAGATCTGATTCCTGGGTTGAACTTCATGGCTTCACCATGTGTGAGTACTTTTTAATGCACTCTGAAGAGCCCAGACTTAGATCAGCATTTAATCTTTGCTACAGCAGCATCTGAAGATGAAATCCTCTTTGGGCTCACTTTTTTGTTAAAAATAAAATATGTTTGTCACATAAAGTAAAATGGAAAACTCTGAAATTAGAGACTTATGGCCCCTGTACGTGCCCTCTAACGTGCTATACATTAGAAGACCAAGCACAACAGGCAGCTCTCCTCCCACCATGGTGTGTCCAGCTTGTGTCAGGTGTGCACAACAGCTCACTGAAGAATGCCGTGTTTAAACTTCATTAGATATAAAACACCACACAAATTAACTGAAGACTCATGAACCGGGGTCTTGTGTGATATCAGCAGGAGACATCACCTGATAAGAGGCTGCTTTGCAACCTGATCCTGCATTTCTCTTTATCATGTGTCCAGGCGATGCTTGGAGAACATGAATCTGTTAGCAGGCAATTTACTAGTGTCCCGACAGGTCCATCTGCAGGTTTCTCTTTTCCTCTGTGAATTTTTGTAACATCAAAAGTGCCACCTGCTCCTCCTTGGGAAAATGCCAGTACAGAGGAAGCAGCCAGCCAAGCTGCCTGTGATCCATCAGTCTTCCTTGTAGTGATGGTGTTGCAAAAGATGTGAAAATTGGGAGATAAATGTCTAAAAGTAGGACAAGAGCCCCTCAGCCCCACTTAGGGAATGTCTTTTCATAATTTCTTGCAATTACACCACATTTTCCATCACGAGAGATGAAAAGCCTGTCCACACTCCTGGGACACTTCATTACTGACATTAATTTGAAAAGCAATGACCAGACAGAGAAATCTGGAAATTACTCCAGAGGTAAGAATGAAATTTAATCAAGGATGGTGAGGCTAGATGTAGACAGCTAATAACATTGTGTATTTAATATTTGTGATTCACACCTGCTCATCTCACCTCAGCATCACCCTTTGGGTGACTTTTGTACAAAGCAGTTGAAAAACCAAAGGTATCTTTCTTCAGGTTACATAATTTCTCAGATCCAGAAGTAGGCACACAACGTTTTTACAACCAAGCAGTAATTTTACTGAAAAGGTTTGATGAAGATATTGATCCTAATAAGAGGGGAGAGATTTTGAAGCTGGTACTTTGAAAGGAAGTATTTCATGTTGTTATTTCCAGTGAACTTGAGCTTTCAGGAACTGCTTAAGCTCAGTACTTGCAGCATAGTCTGGCATTAGCTTATCTTGCATATTTTTTTTTCTTTTCACTTTGATGCAAAATCATATTTATAAAAGAAGCAGAGAAAAGATTGCTTTGGTCAGACTTTGTGTTCCAGCAGGGTGGTATGCTAGAACTACAGTGAAAGGTGGCTGGTGCTGTTTACTTAATAAAATAAACCCAACTACAACCACAGATTCAGATAAATTACAGCTTGTAGCTTTAGATTTATTGATTTTGGGAAGAAAAACAGAGTTTTTCTCGGGCTTATTTTTGCTACTGACTGCATTCTTACAAAAATAGGAATTTGGAGGAAAAGCCTCCTTCCCTTGTTCTTTGGGATGTACGTGAGCTATGCTGAACATCATCTTCTTCTGACGAGGAGTTACTGGATCCCAGTTACAAAAGGTGCCATTTCTCTCCTACAGTGAAATCTGCTCTGCTACAGATCCAGACTTGGTCTTCCAGGTCTGGACATGTCTTTTCTCCTCTGGCTCCAAGAAACTCTTCAGCGTGTCCTGAAAGGGTGCAGCTCCCTGACAGAAGTGGCACCAGGACACAGAGCCTGGTGAGCCGGTACAGACACCTCACCATTTGTGGCAGGGCTCATTTCCCTGCCAGAAGCACCTCACCACCCTGAAACCAGAACTTAATTGCAGCATTTTTTAGCTTTTCCTCATTCACACGCAGCAACCTCTGTGTATATCTAGGTACACAAGCAGGATTTGCCATGTTTCCAAGGGCCACCAGACAGGACACCCGGTGACAAGGAAAGGGTAGAGGGCTGAGGAGCTCTTGCAGAGAACACCATTTAACTCTCTTTATCCTAGAGTAGTGTTTGTTATTGGAAACAAATCATAAACTCTTACAACAGAGCAATAGTAATGCAACCTATCTGGAGAAGAGATGTTTCATCAAAAAAACCCCAACTAAATAAAGCAGAAATAAACCCCAAGAAACCTTAAGGACTCTGTCCTTTATCAGTCTGCATCTTTTTCATCTCACACTCCTGTCAAGGGCAACTTCCACTTTTTAACCACTGAGCCCAAAGAACTCCATAAATAGTTCAGTTGGCACAAATCAACATTAGGAAGCTGCTGATCTACCCTGGCTGAACAGCTGCCCAGGAGAGTTACTCCCCTTTAGGACTGATTAAATCATTTTTCAAGAAATAGTAGTAGAGTCTTTTCTTCAGTGCCTTTTTCTTTTTCAATAGGGTTGGGCAGTTTGCTTTTAGAACACATCAATCCTTCTGCTTTAATTGGAAGTCTTGTGCTCTGCAGAATTCTTTTTGGTGCATGTTTTTGTTGTTCTGAAACGAGCATATCAAGTGGGAGATTTTGTTGCTTTTTGCTCGTTAATTGGTTATTTTCAGGAGGGGTTGAGTGTCCTTTCTGGAAAGGTAAGACGCTGTGTAAGAAGAGCCTGGATGAAGTGGATGATGAGAAGCAGAGAGGCTGTCCTTCACAGCTGGATTCTGCTTCCTCTGCTAATTGGTCCAGAAGAGGGATAAATGCAGATGCTGAAGTACAAGAAAAAGAGCTGAGTGACCACAAACCCAGACAATATCGTGCTAATTCTTTCACATAAATCAGGGCATAAAGAGTTTTGGCACAGTCTGTTTAGTCAATAGGAATAATTTGTTACAGTATAGGAAAGAAAATGAGGGCAGATTGGAGCTCTGGTTCAGACCGGAGTGAAAACATTGATTAAAAACAATTGTGTCTGGTCATGCATGAGCTGAGTTGGAGCTGCTGTTCATAACTTTGTGGTCATTAAAACAAAATGCATCCTTCAAAATGCAGGCTGTGCAATGCTCCACTAAGTGACTGTGCCTCATGCAAAATTAAAACCTTCTCTCAAGTGTAGGCTGTAGACTTTGGGACAGCAGGGGCTCTTCAAAGAGGTCCAGCATCTCACGCCTCTGGTTCCAAAGAGAATAATGAGTAAATTGTTTTCTTGGACATTCTGACTTTTCTCCAATGAAACACCCACAAAGAGTGAGCAAAGCTTGTAATATAAAACAGCCACCCAAAATATAGGACCTCACTGGGTGTTTCAAGCAGAGATCAGCAGTGGATTCAGGCACATTTGTAAAAGAGCACACAAATCCTGCTGCCTTGAGTGCAAGAGGAATCAGACCATGGAAGGAAAGGTCTTGTGTGCAGCCCCTGGACTTCTGGCAAAGTCCTCAGCCAAAAGCCCATCTCTTCTCTTGAGACAATATCTGGACAAACTTTGAGCCAGAAAAAGCCTTTTTGTCACCCTCTTTTTTGTGCTTCTCATTCATCCAGACCTTCCTTCGAGAAAAGCAAAACAATATTCTCAGCCTTCCGTTTTAGGGCAGCCACGGAGCCATCCAATTTCCATCTCCCTTGCTGTAATAAGAAGAAATACATAAACCTGGCATTAGTGAAGTTTAGTCAACATATCCCAAAGGTGTAACTTCTCTTTTCTCTGTTCCTTGTTTGTAACTTGGTATTTTTGCAGAATGGGGGGTTGAGGGGTGTGTGGGGTCTGTGTTGAGGGGCTGGAAGGAGAAGCATTGGGCCAAGGGAGAGTTTCATTGTCAAAAGTTCAAAATTTCTTCTCATGAAAGGAATAAATATTTGCACACATCAGCATTTCAACCTCAAATGATTTAATTTTGGATTTCAAAACTGTAGAGGGAACACTTCATTCTGGCTTTGCTGATGTACTCCAGTTTGTGTAGCTCTTCCTCCATCTGTGGATTGTTATGTTGGTAGCTTTCATCCTCACCAGCTGATCCTTTTCCCAGTGTCATGTTGAATTATTTGTCTTCATTGGGCTTCTGATAACATTTCACCAATAAATTAGTTTTAAATTAAACTTTCTGTTGCATCTTTTATGTTGAACCCAGCGCATGTGCTGGAAAGGAAGTTTCATTTCAGAGATACTTTATTCCTCTTTTTATCACCCTCTTCAGCTACAGACGCACCAGCTGTAACATTTATTTTACTTCGGCTGAAAGTTGCAAAAGCACTGCATAAATTCTGAACAAAAATTTGCTGTTAGTGAAGATGACCACTTCTAAGAAACACTTTAGATTGCCACAAACCAGAAGTAGTTGTACATACAATTGACTGTGCAGCCTAGCAAGAGAACCTGTGCCTAGTTTATGTGGTACCTGATAATAGAAGGAACACCCGCTGCAATTGTCACTCCAGGCTTTCCCCTTCTCTCGCTGCCAGGCCAGTGCAAGCGCTAGAAAGCAGCACTGAAACAGTCTGGCCCAGAGCCTGAGCTCATGCTTGTTTGTCCTTATCCGCTTATTTGAGTACATCACTGTTGCCCAATGAGCAAGAAGTGCTCAGGACTTTCGTCAGGACTGGAGCCACTGGCTGTTCCATGTCCTGGTTGTCTCCCAGGATGGTCAGAGGTCCCAGGAGGGCTGTTCCCCTTTACCTCTCAGCTGAGCTTCCCAACATGTCCTTCCATCTGTTGAGGCTATGCTTCTCTTCCATTTTCATGACTGAGCAACTTTCCATGGTTAAGCTGAGAAAAGTTTTTCACTAGTTGGGGAAAGCTTGCAGCAACCGAGGTGGCCCTGCAAAAATCCAAGAAAAAATGTTTTCCTTTATATAAATCTAACAAAACACCTGAGCAAAGCAAAGCTGTGCAGCAATTTGTTACCTCCTGACCTCTCCTGCAGCATGGCTGATCTGCAAGCATAGGCAGAGGGGAAAAAACAAGGCAAGGTACCAGATTCTGATTGTACTGTGCCAGGCAAGGCTGTGTTCGCTTCTCTTCAGCATCTCACTGGCCTCCTCAGTGCTTTTAAACAAGGCAGGAAATTGCTTCTCTCTGCAGCCCATGGCAGCAAGACCTCCAGCACTGCAGGGGCTGCTGGGTGCCTTGGGCACGCTCCTGAGGGATGGCCGTGGCACTCACAGGGGCTGGGTGGGCACCTCGCCAGCAGGAGGTTTGACCTGCAGGGTGCACTCAGGTCTTGGCATTTTAGTTGCACTCTGACGTGATGAGAGGAGGTGAAAAATGCATGTTTGGCTTAACTGAATTCCAAAACAGAATATTTTGCGATATAAAACATAAAACCAATGAGTACCATTTCTTCTCTAGTTTATTTTTGTAGCAGATGCCATTCATTGTCGTCCCCCCC